>CM077241.1:15988496-16005996 GCA_039654775.1 Spinibarbus caldwelli
CACAGAAAGTAAAAGTGCTTGTGTCCATTTAAACTGCATCTCCCATGTCAGGAATGTCCTTCATTTTTGATGGAAATGGTGACATCGGTGTCAACCAGTGTCCACAGATAACCTTTGAGCAACTACAATAGCTGTTTCATTGATAAAGTAGCTTGTTCCTGTTCTGCAAACCTGTCCAGTATTCATTCAAAGAACTATTTATTCAAAAGGGAACTATGGCTTTATGCTGAGGTTGTCTAACTATAGTATTCCAAATACAACTACATGCTATTTACCCTTGAGTAAAATGCAGTCTCTGAATGTGTTTAGGAGAAGTTCGATGGTAGAAATAGAGAACTCCCTCAGGATCAGATAACGTGCTGGCAGCCCTGGTGACAAAATGCTAAGAGCTAATATAAGCACAAAGAGGTGTACATTTGTTAGCGAGTGTGTCAGATACACACATAAGACACGTAGGTTTCCAAAACAACGGCAGTTTGCCGTTCATGGGTCTCAGCTGCTGAGAGAAAATAAAGGCGTGAAAGCATGATTCCTTTGAAAATAACAGAGAAGATAGGATTATGGATGGGGCCTGAGTCAGACTCGGACTATCAGGGGCCACAAACTGAAGATGCAGAGCACAGGTCCCCTCCATACATACAGCACAAACTGACCACTAGGGCCCCCCGCTACTATTTATAGTTGTCTAATGTTAGCATGTCAAAACACGCATTTCCCTTTATCTTTTTAGCTGAATTTGCTAAACTCATTAATTTTTCTGTCTGTGTCTACCTTTCTGTCATCTATCTATCATCTGTCTGTCTGTGTATTTATCTAGCATTTGTCTGTCTGTATGTCTGTCTATCTATCTATCTATCTATCTATCTGGATGCATGATATTATCGGAAGATTATTGGATTAGAAAAATTGATGCAGATAAGATGGATAGCATTTTATTTACTTAGGGGGCGCTGTTGGCCTACTTGTAATAAAATGAAAGTAAAATACACAAATATCATTAAGATACTTGTGTTTCTGAATAAATAAAGCAATATCAATGTCATAAAATCAGAAGTCTGTTTTGAATTAAAGGCCAGAGACTATAGTTTAAGAGATGCACTGATTGCAATTTTCTTGGCCGATTCTGATTTCCGATTTTTTTGTAAGTGTGACCTGCCGATACCGATTTTTGCCAATTCTGATTTTTTTCTAAGAACTATAATTGACAGCATATACAAACAAAAATCTATACTTTTTTCAATGCAAAAAAAAAAAAAAAATGATTTGCATAATAAAAATTATTAAACATTACAATTGCCCCAATCTAAGTTACAGATGTTCTCTCATTTAAACAGCTCTCAAAATAAAGTGCTCTGTGACTGGAAAGAGGTAGCAATAACAATTAACTGAAAAGAAGTTGCTGTATAACAAAATAGATGTTATTTCCCACTACGTTTTTAAATGGTAATTTTTTCCCTAATCTTATTAAATGTGTCATCATTCACATCAAATTCTTACATTGTTTCAATTAATTAGGTTAAAATAACAAGTAACTGTAGAGTTGTTACCATTCAAATGAAATCAGTATCAACAAACTCCATCTTTCCACTGCAGAGGAAACAGAAGCTGCATCTGAAGTGGCATCAAATGTATTTATACAGACTGTTTGATGAAGCTGAGGTGCCATAAATGCATTTACACTGCAAAATTGCAAATGCAAAAATAATTTTATAAGATTAATGTTTAAAATATTTTTAAACATGCAAATAAGTAATGTTGGGAAAAATGCAATGATACTTTTAAATATGACCAAACCATCAGTAGGTGGCGGCAAATGACTGTTATAATGAGTGAGTCATTTAGTCCTTTATTCAACAGATTCATTCAAACAGCTGATTCATTCAGAAACGAGGCAATTGACTGGCTGTATCTGAAATCGCCTGCTATACCCTCATTCACTATTCCCTACATTATTCCACTCATAGAGTTCACTTGAAGGAGTGAATGAAAACGAGTGAGTGAATTCGGACACTGAGTGTACCGGAAGGACTGCCGCTTTTGCATATTTGCTTGCTGTTTAAAAATCATTTGAAACGGGCAGCTCCAGTAGTAAGATTGAAGGATTTATCTTGAACTCTGTCACGGAAATCAAACCCTAATAGTCAATTTACAGTTAATTTTTACCTGTGTTGTATTACGCCGTGGACCAGCGCTTCTAAAATAAATGAATGGATGATTCAGCTGCGGGCGCCATCTTCTGGCGAGACGTGGGAATTCATTCAGTGCGCGACTCTCACAGTGCATTATGGGGATTTTCTAGCTGTTGAGTGTACATCGGTTGTACACTCGTTTTTGTGGTGCATTGTGGGATTGAATGAGTGCACTCGAGAACGTCCACTATGGTTTCGAACACCACTTAAAATGGCTGTCCCCTCAAATAGTGCACTATTTGAGGGTATAGGGGACGATTTCAGATACAGCCACTGTCTTTATGAATTGATTACCGAATCATTGACTCACTTGATTCTTTCAAAAACGTGGATTCTTTCAGTAACAAAACACCACTCGGAGAAACAAAACAGTTTTGCTGTGGCTTTGATTGGAACTATTTTCGTCAACGAAATTGAGCAAAAACTGTCAATATTGTTTCTAAAAAGTAAGTCACTTAATTTTAACTTCTTGTTTATTGAACTACTATGTATAAAATGCAGTGTCACACTGCAGTCATGTTGATATTCGCGGAAACATCTTGGTCGTGCAATGTTGCTTACCTAAATCATATATTATAGCCTAATTTTTTTTTTTTATAACTGCCGCAGTATGCATCTGTAAGTTTCATAAATATATTATCAGTCGCCGTAAGTGTGATGTCAAAACAGACCGGCTCGGAATCGGCGGACTGACTGGCCGGTCACCGGTCACCGGTCTGGGCCGGTCATGGGGAAAACCGGCTAATTCCGGTCCCTGGCCGGTCGATCGGTGCATCTCTAATAGTTTACATGAATAAACATCACTTGCAAATGAAATAATTTAATATAGGCTATACAGATTTATTCGTTAATATGTAATATATTTTTTTCAAATGGATTCTGAAAACTTATATACATTGTACTCTCATTAAAAAAAAAGAACTTTAATAATGCTTATTATTTCTAAGAAGGTTTTGTTCAAAAATAACAAAAATTAAAAACAATTTGTTTATCATTTCAACACAGGAGAGACTTGGTGTTTTTTCCAAAACAAAGGGAAATATATATCGGTATCGGCATCTGCTATCAGCCAAAGTGATTTAAAAAATATCGGCATAAAGGATATCGATATCAAAAATCTAATATCATGCATCCCTACTATCTATCTATCTATCTATCTATCTATCTATCTATCTATTTATCTATCATTGCCTGTCTGTCTATTTATCTTCTCATATACAGGTGCATCTCAATAAATTAGAATGTCGTGGAAAAGTTCATTTATTTCAGTAATTCAACTCAAATTGTGAAACTCGTGTATTAAATAAATTTAATGCACACAGTCTGAAGTAGTTTGTCTTTGGTTCTTTTAATTGTGATGATTTTGGCTCACATTTAACAAAAACCCACCAATTCACTATCTCAACAAATTAGAATACTTCATAAGACCAATAAAAAAAAACATTTTTAGTGAATTGTTAGCCTTCTGGAAAGTATGTTCATTTACTGTATATGTACTCAATACTTGGTAGGGGCTCCTTTTGCTTTAATTACTGCCTCAATTCGGCGTGGCATGGAGGTGATCAGTTTGTGGCACTGCTGAGGTGGTATGGAAGCCCAGGTTTCTTTGACTGTGGCCTTCAGCTCATCTGCATTTTTAGGTCTCTTGTTTCTCATTTTCCTCTTGACAATACCCCATAGATTCTCTATGGGGTTCAGGTCTGGTGAGTTTGCTGGCCAGTCAAGCACACCAACACCATGGTCATTTAACCAACTTTTGGTGCTTTTGGCAGTGTGGGCAGGTGCCAGATCCTGCTGGAAAATGAAATCAGCATCTTTAAAAAGCTGGTCAGCAGAAGAAAGCATGAAGTGCTCCAAAATTTCTTGGTAAACAGGTGCAGTGACATTGGTTTTCAAAAAACACAATGGATCAACACCAGCAGATGACATTGCACTCCAAATCATCACAGACTGTGGAAACTTAACACTGGACTTCAAGCAACTTGGGCTATGAGCTTCTCCACCCTTCCTCCAGACTCTAGGACCTTGGTTTCCAAATGTAATACAAACTTGCTCTCATCTGAAAAGAAGACTTTGGACCACTGGGCAACAGTCCAGTTCTTCTTCTCCTTAGCCCAGGTAAGATGCCTCTGACGTTGTCTGTGGTTCAGGAGTGGCTTAACAAGAGGAATACGACAACTGTAGCCAAATTCCTTGACACGTCTGTGTGTGGTGGCTCTTGATGCCTTGACCCCAGCCTCAGTGCATTCCTTGTGAAGTTCCCCCAAATTCTTGAATCAATTTTGCTTGACAATCCTCATAAGGCTGCGGTTCTCTCGGTTGGTTGTGCATCTTTTTCTTCCACACTTTTTCCTTCCACTCAACTTTCTGTTAACATGCTTGGATACAGCACTCTGTGAACAGCCAGCTTCTTTGGCAATGAATGTTTGTGGCTTACCCTCCTTATGAAGGGTGTCAATGATTGTCTTCTGGACAACTGTCAGATCAGCAGTCTTCCCCATGATTGTGTAGCCTAGTGAACCAAACTGAGAGACCATTTTGAAGGCTCAGGAAACCTTTGCAGGTGTTTTGAGTTGATTAGCTGATTGGCATGTCACCATATTCTAATTTGTTGAGATAGTGAATTGGTGGGTTTTTGTTAAATATGGGCCAAAATCATCACAATTAAAAGAACCAAAGACTTAAACTACTTCAGTCTGTGTGCATTGAATTTATTTAATACACAAGTTTCACAATTTGAGTTGAATTACTGAAATAAATTAACTTTTCCACGACATTCTAATTTATTGAGATGCACCTGTATATTCATTTAGTGAATATATATGAGTTTTACTTCTTTTATAATTAAAAAATTCTAGTTAATAAACTTCTTAGAATTATATATTTTTAGATTCTACATCTTTACATTCAAATTATAATTGCATTTAATTTGCCACCTCAACTGAAATTCAGGAAATTAAAAAGACATTTGGGTGGTTACATAGAGGTCTAGACAATGTGAGAAATCACCAATATTTTAAGACAACATCATTACCATTATTTTCATCTTCCCCTTTCATAATCCATGAAGTCATAACCCGTGTTTTTCCCCTTTATTTGCCTGTGTATTAGACTGTGCGTGTGAGTGCGTATACGCTCCTTCAGATAAATCATAGTTTTAAAGGTTATGATCCCAAGTGTGCGCAACTGAGACTTGCTGTGGGTTTGGGGTTAAACACATATGAGGCTGACTCAGAACGAGAGGACAAATATTTCTCTCTCTCTCTCTCTCTTGAACACACACATAAACATACGGTGGAAATATTCAGATCAGCTTAAAACTGTGGAGTGTGTAACTGATGTCAGACTGTGGGAGGCTTCTGCCTACTTCTTGCTTTGTACTGGTGACAGGGTTTCCTTTATCAGCCATCTGACATTTGGGACGTGGGATTCTTGCTGCTGACCTATTCAGCTATTAACCGTTAACTGTTTTTTACAAGGCTTTCACAAAACTCAACATTTCAGTCACAGAGAGGCTCTAGAAATGCCAGCGATCTGCCTCTTTTTCTTGCACACTGATATCCACCCACACACACGTACACTTGGCGAGGCCTGTTTTGAGTCAATAAAGATGTAGCATCTGTTTTCATTCTGATTATGCTACAGAATTTTGCTAGCCGATATAGGGTCACTGGCAGCATTGAGAGATCAATACGAATCTTGCAGAACATTGATTTCATCTTGATTAAAACATTCAATCTTTACACGGTGTGTAGCCTGGGAGAACAGCAATGCAGATCTTTCTGAATTCCATCAGTGCTGATACAATCCAGGGATGCAGGGTGCGTTCACACATACATCCGCATGAAGGGCCCAAGGGCCCCTCTGGGGGTGTACTGACCAGCTGAACTGTAGAGCCATTGTCTTAACCCAGTGTTGGACTTTATGTGCATTTAATTTACTGTAAGTACCTAGATCGGTTTATAAGTGTATGCCAAGTAATATAGCAGCCAGCGTTGTAGGTAATTTTATAGATTGGATTGTAGCTTAGAGTTTAAATATCTGGGTTTGTAACTGAAAGACTGTATGTTTGAACTCAATAAGGTGTGATAAATAAAATCACCACTGATCAGGGTGTTGAACCCCAAAACGTCTTTTTAAAACTAAAAATAGACAATTTTCAGATTGTGAAAAGCTTATAACAAAAATTGTGATAATTTTTATTTAACTTTTCACTCAATTGTTATGCTGATAATTTAATTAATTCATAAAAATGTTGTATTTAATTAGAAATACAATGTAAAACAAAAGCATTTTCACAAGTGGCCTCACATGTGCACATTACCAGCCGAAGAAAAACGACAAAGATGATTTATAAGAAAGAGGTGATTTATAAGAAAGAGAAGAAATGCTATCTTATTCATAAAGTGATCATGATATTACATGTAATCGAACATTTCCAAACAATAGAAGAAAAATTACACTAGAATGATTCAGCTTGGCCTGGGTTAGTCATTCAGTGGCAGATTAAAACTGAGGGAATTAAACTCAGACAGAGTCTGTTACTGTCTTGAGTCAATCTGAATGACTCAGTACTACAGTGAGGACAGGTAAAAATGAGCCCCTCTTTGGAAACCACATTTTCCATAGTTGGTGAGAAGCTTTTGAAACACCACCATCTGCCATTTGACTAAATGAAACCACTTCTTGAAAGAGCTTAAAGGTATAGTTCACCCAAAAATTAAAGTTGTCAACATTTCCTCACCCACGTCAATCCTAAATCAACCTGTATGACTTTCATTTAACAGCAGAACACAACAGAAGATATTTGAGAAATATCTTCTTGTTTCACAGAACAAATAAAATCATGCAGGTGAATACATCCCTTTAACTGTGTGCCATTGTATGACTGTACATGTTAATTATTGGACATCTCAATGGATGAAATTTCTATTTTTTAATTTCGAATGATTTACCTCCCTTTTTATGATATGATGCTTCAAGTGCTGAGTAATCAAGAGTCCCAACAAGATTTCATTACACGATCTTTGTCTTAAAGAATTAAAGAAAAACAATTAGCAAGAGAGAATAGAAAGAGAGAAAGGAAAATGTCCTTCCTGAACTCGGTAACAGCCCTCGCTAGTTTCGCTTCGTAGTGAAAACGCTCACAGAAGCTGTTTCTATTTGCAGACAGGCGATGTAGCAGTTTGAAATGACACGTCTGAGACTGTCGGTCCGGTCCAGTTTAGTTGGTCTTGTCTGGTCTGGGCTGAGTTCTCAGAAAGCAAGGGCTGGTGCGTGCCGCTAGCCACGGATGCGGTTTAGCATCATTAAGCGTTTTAGCCTGTCTGTGGTGTTACTACTCCCACACGTTGGACATCAGCCTCCATGTCTGTGTGTGTCTCTGAGGCAGCGAGTGAGAGAGACTCATGCATCCGACAGCCCCTGACCGAGGTCAGCCTCCCACAGGCCACAAATGACTCCCAGTAGCACTGGGCAGACGGGCCCGCCTAGGCCAGCGGCGCAGATCCACGCTTGTTTGTTTATAAGGAGGCAGCACACCAAGTCCCACTCTGCGTAAGCGCCTATTTTTAGCGCCTTTAATCCTTCAATGGATTTGTAATAGCTCAGACTGCAGAGATGAAAAAAAAAAGAGACACGAATAACACGGAAAAAGAATGAGAAGGATAAAAAAAGATGATGTCAAAGTATGTCAGAGGTTTTATGTGATCTTTCATTATGTTCTGGGCAAAACATTTCCACCTGGAACCTGCATTTCCAGTATTTTCCACTGTCACATTTAAGTTAATAACTGTGCCATATTTAGATTTATAGCCTTATTATCCAACATAACTATTCCAGGGATGATTACTACATGGAGAGGACATGGTGCATGGTAATCCACACTAGTCAGGATTTTGTCCGCCATAAAGAGAAGAAAATAAATCAGCATCTTCTCCGTCTGTGTGGCATCCCATCTGTCCCTTTGTGACTCTTACTCTGCAGATACACAAAGGCTCTGAAAGCTGGCTAATCTGCTCTCTTTATTAAACAGGGATGTGAATTCCCACACTAAACGGGGATCATGTTCAGGAATAAAATATGAATCCAGCTCAACTCTCTGATGATACTACAGAACATTCTATGGAAGAAAATTCAGACAAATAACTTCTTAAAGGGGCACTCAGTAACTTTTTACACTGTAAGCTCATGTAAGATGAAGACTCCAGTCATTAATAAAAGTTTTCATTTACAAAGTGCGGGTCTCATTATGGGGGCGGCCATTCTGAGGTCACACGATGACCTGAAAACTACATCCTTTATCTTGGTAAACCTGCTTTTACCTTAACTCACAAACACATCAGCAATTAGGGCATTTCTGTTACTGAATATTTGATTTTGCATGATGATGCATTGGCCAGCAACAAACTGCAGGTTTTTCCATTGTGAAGGTTAGAAACGAGGCATTATTTCTATTACTGCTGCGTCAAGACAGTGAGGAAACACAGGTAAGTGTCATCTTTCAGTGCAAAACAAACTCTCAGCTCTCTCTGGAGCTTAGCCAGCTCAGGGAGCAGTAACAGGATCTTGGTCAGACAGTGAGACGGTTCATGTCTCTCACTGCTCAGCCTAAAATTAGTTAAATTCCTGTTTTAAACCATACACTTCTATTCAAAATGTATGGGTCTGTAAGATTTTTTTTTAAAGAAATTTATGCTTTTATTCATCAAAGGCACATTAAATTGATTAAAATGACAGTAAAGACATAATGTTACAAAAGATTTCTATATTAAATAAATGTTGCTCCTTTGAACTTTCGAATCTTGAAAAAAATGGTTTCCACAAAGATATTAAGCAGCACTACTGTTTTCAGCATTGATAATAGTGAGAAATGTTTTTGAGCAGCACATCAGCATATTATTATAAAATTTCTGAAGGATCATGTGACACAGAAGACTGAAGTAATGGCTGCTGAAAATTCAGCTTTACTAATAAATTACATTTAAAAACATATTAAAATAGGAGGCAGTTCATTTTAATTGTAATATTTTTCACAATATTAATGTATTTACTCTATTTTTAGCCCTAGTGAGCAAAAGAGACTTTTTTCAAAAACATAAAAACATGACCTCAAATTTTTAAATGGACGATATCTATTTTAGCATTTTTACATATTTTATATTGAATTTATCTAATATCTAATTTAGCTGACTATTGTCTCTGACTTGCTGAAATCTGAAGAACTGATTTGAAAGCAATATCCAGCTATATTCCAAACAGCTAATAAAATCATTTCACAACACCCAGCTCTCTCTCAGCATGTTAGTGTGGTCATACACAGCCGTGTCACTCTATCTGCTCAATACGTTTGCTTCAACAGACCTCACGTGAACCCCGACCATTGATTCCTTTTGTTGCATGTGTGCAGTTATATTCTATGTGATCGAAGTCTCACATGAGAGTCAATGGGAAATGAACACTAATGAGATGTATAATTAGTCAGATGGCATATACAGCTCAGGTGAAAAACACCTAGATAAGGAACTTGCAAATATACAGGGTTACATGCACTAGTCGAGTCACTGAAATGAATGGGAATGCTAACCTCTTTAAATTAATAGTACATTTTAGCTGGAGTTAGAATCACTGAAAATGGTGACAATGTGAGACTGTATGTACAGATTGTGCTCAGTTTGAATAAGAATGCTCAGTACAGACATACTCAGCTCTGAATGAATCACCACGCATCAAGCTGCGCCTCTCATACTGTAATCATTGAGGCCGATAAAAGCCTTTTCACAGCCCTCCACCTGCCAGCGATCTCGAGTGATGACTCACCAGGCATCCATCACCTCACTGCAGAGTGACTCAGTTACAGCAAACTTGCAGGTCATTTAAGGGGAGAGCTGACACACCGCACCGCCTGAAAACACCTGTGTGTAACGCATACCCTTCCTCTTATAACAGCCTCAACCACCGACCCAAAGTAACAAAGCAACAAAATGAGTTTCCTGTTTACATAGGTGCTCTCAAATTTTTTGTAGCATGTTTAGCAGCAACCTTGGCTGGAGGTGGCTAGATTGCATATCTCTTAGTGGACCCCAAAATTAAGCATGTTCTGATGTTAAATCTGATTAGCCAAGGAATTCTCCAGTGGCCAGCCCAGGCCTGCCACTTACAGATAAGTCACTGTAATAATAATCACTACTTATCTATGATAAAACAATCATTATAGAAGTTTATATAACACTTAGTGTTCCATTTTCCAGATTGTTTCTGTGTATTAATGGCAGAGATTTGTCAATAACTCTTTCTGAAGGTTACATACATAGTTGCACCAGCAGGTGCCGACAAGTGACTTTACGAGTGAGTCACTGAATCATTCATTCAAATGATTCATAAAACACAGATTCATTCAGTATCAATTCAACTGTCTTTATGAGTAAGTTAGTGAAGCATTTGTTCAAAAATTCAACAAATGAACTAATGAATTTATTCTATGAGTAAACTATCATTTATGAATTTATAAATTGACAAACTGTAGAGATTGTAAATTTATAAATCTATTAATCAGGCTGTAAATTTATTACTTTATAAATGAACATTTTGAATCATTTTTCCCCCTCACCAACAATGTTTTTCTTTAAGTATTTGGCATATTACCTTAAATGGTGTAAACTAAATATTTTATGTAATTGTTAATGTACCTAAGTTTATGTAAAACTATGTGAAATGATTTATTTATCTCTGTTTATTATATATTTTTTAAATGGAATGAAGCTTAGTGTATCCTAAAGGCTTAGTAAAACTCTAAAAAATACCTTCATAATCATGATCTCTATTGAAAAAATTGAGATTCTCATTTGTTCCAGAATTGTGCAGTGCTATGATAATCTAAACATGAAAATATGGGAAATGAGCATTCACAAGTTAATATTGTTAAAAACAGTCTTAAAAACTTAAACTTGATGGAAAATTTACCTTTGGATCAGTTGCTTAAAAAAATGAAGGGAACTTCATTGCCACTTGGTGTGATATTTTAATTGCAATGCAACAAATTTCATATACTTTAAGTATTTCATAGGTATCCAAATACTTTTTGAATCCACGATAAAGTAACTACTATAACTTATAGATACAGTGTGTGGTCCCTGCACACTTCACAAACCCACATGCATAGTTAAGATGAAAGAATGGACCTTTCAAGACAGTGCCGCATGTACAAAATATGTGAGTTTTCTGAACTTTGCACCAAAACCAAAGACATTGCACCTGAGGGAAGAAGTCTACGACAGAATGGTAATCCTCTTTTCAGAAATCCCCTCTTCCTAAACTCTCAAGGCGGTGCTGTCCCCTTTAAGAGGGGAAAATGACAAGTTGAGGAGGGTAGACCGGGGCGGGAGGCGAGAGACGAGATGAGGAAGGAGATTGTGTGAACGAGGGTGAGGGAGTCTAACAGATAATTGGGACCACAGCTCTCATTCAAAGGGCCTTACAAACTTCACGCACACCCACCGACACAGTCACTCGTAAACATGCTCATGCTCACATGGAAAAATGCTGCCGAGGTTGCACATAGAAATAATGCCACATATGAACATGCATGCACACCCACGTGCAGAATACACATGCATACATGCAGCACACACTAACCGAGCAGACGTGGTTGAGATGAGGGTGTAAAGCATAAGTGAGCAAAAAATACAAAAAAAAAAAAAAACCAAGCATGCACACGATCTTCAAATGTATTAATAGACAAAACAAAGAACTGCCACATTGCTCTGATTCATATATTCTTAAAAACGCACATAATTCACAAGAATGAAACGTCTCTCACCCTGAACACACACTCACATAAATACACAGTCACAGCATAGAACACAAAGAATGTTCTGAGATGTGTGTGTTACTTCCTCTGAGTCATGAATTTTCAGTGGGTGCCAGAAATGAGTCATAGAATGTTCCAAAAGCCCAATAGTACAGACTCGCAAGAAACGCCTGAATGACTTCCAAACACACTATTCATATTCTGTCCACATTTAGGTAAACAAACCACATTTGCGCTGCTATTATTTACTGAATGAATAAACAGTCTACAGTGAAATATTATAAGCGTCTCCTCAGGTGTAACGTCACCTCATGTAACCTTTCATTTCTATGCCATTGCAGCAGTTATTGTTCTACAAACGTGTCAAAACTGTGTCAAGAGTAGAGGTGAGCAGGGTAAGATGTGCAAGTGAACTCTGCATAATGTTTGCCATGACATCATAGCATATTATTTATAAAAAGCAGATCATACCGTTCAAATTTGGGCTCAGTAAGATTTTTATTTATCTTTTTAAAGAAATTAATACTTTTATTGAGCAAGATTGCATTAAACTGATCAAAAGTCACAGTAAAGACTTTTACACAAATTTATATCACCAATAAATCATGAAATGTATACAATTTAAAATGTGTTAAAATAGAAAATATTTGTTTTAAACTGAATTATTTAAAACAAAAAAATTCAAAATATACTTATATTTGGTCAAATAATCCTCATCCATCCAAAACCTTATTGACTCCAAAATTTGAGCGATAGTGTATGGCTGTAAAATTATTAAAGTAAAAATAATCTACATTTTCTACATGCAAAGTGAATTTTGTGTAAAAGCAAACTTTTAGAAAAAAAAAAAAGATTACTTTTTAAAAATATATTCACTTACTTTATAAAAAAATATTTATCATACATGATCATCATGCCAATCTATAAAATCATGTAAATGTTTTGAATAAAGATTAGCTAATAATTATTAAATTAAGCAAATGATGTTGTGGGGTAAAACAGGTGAGAGGCTATTGGGTAAATTGAAAGCTTTGCCTAAAAATTCATGATACAATTACAAAATATTCAAATATTCTAATTATTAAGTTTTTGTTCTGACTAACTTATGAAAGTGTAAATAATGTGAAGCAAAATGAGACTTTGGAATACGTTAGTCATTTTTTTCCCTATTTACGTTCATATCTTTATTTGAAATTAAATGATCACATACTCATCAATGATTCAATTTATCACTTCATATGATACTGTTCCTATGCTGTAGGTGTTTTTTTCTTGTATATCACATCATAGAGATGACACAGCTATGGTAAACTATGGTACATTGCATTAATCACTTAATGTGAATTCAACATTAGTGCTTTATTTCCCTCCATCCGCTGTCTTCGAAATTCAATTCTGTCTGAGAAATTAATAGGCTTGGCAAAAGAAATGTATTGTTAAATGAGTCTTGAATAAGGAGGCTTAGCAAACATGCATCAGGAAGTTCAATTAGAGCGGGCCTCCCTTGCGTTACCGAAATGTGGGAGCAAGTGATGAGCAGGGTGTGGCAGAGAGGGGTCCCGCTCATTATGTATTCAATAATTCTCCCTAGACGGCTCCAGTCATGAGAGCGAATAACGGAGAGGGGGGAGCGCCCACATCATTGTATGGATTATCCAGACATCTGTGCATAAATATGGCCGGTCCGCAGCCATCCTCACACTTACACAAGCATGTGATAATATACAACATAATCTCATTTGGCTTGGCTGATGTGGGGTGCAGAGGAAAGCCTCCTGTGAACAGACTGTGATCACATGGCTGATGTCTGGCTCTCGCTCATGACTGTGTGTGTATGTCGATGGTGGCAATGTGAAACCTTGTTCTGTACTGTACATTCTTCTAAGGCGCTTAACTGGGTCAATGTCAAAAGGAAAGTGTCCATAACTGAAAACATATTTTAAAAATGTTTAAAATACACTCTCTGTATTCATGTTAATTTCATATGGTTTAGATTTTATTTTATACCATATTCAAGAAAGGTTTCAATTTAATGACTCTAAAAATGTTATGTAGTGCAACCATCAAGAAAAAGTGATAACATATTCTTTAAACCTTGATTAAATATTCACATCTTGATCATAATTTGGAAAAAAAAGTCACACTTTATTTTAAGGTCCAATTCTCACTACTAACAAACCATTAACTACAACTTTTGCCTCAATAAACTCCTAATTTGCTGCTAATAGTTAGTAAGGTAGTTGTTAAGTTTAGGGGTAGGATTAGGGATGTAGAATATGGTCATGCAGAATATGTGCTTTATAAGTACTAATAAACAGCCAATATGTTAATAATAGGCATGCAAATAAGCAACTAGTTAATAGTGAGAACTGGTCCCTATACTAAAGTGTTACCAAAAAAAATGTATATTCACATTTTATAATATATAAATTCCTCAAGGCAAAAGGTTCCACAAATATTCAAAAGTTTGGTGTTACTAAAAAAAAAAAAGAAAAAAAAAAAGAGTCTCTTATGCTCCCCAAGGCTGCATTTATTTGATCAAAATACAGTCAAAAAAGAAATATTGTGAAATATTTTCACTATTTAAAAGAACTGTTTTCTATCGGAATATATTTTAAAATGTAATATATTCCTGTGATAGCAAAGCTGAATTTTCAGCATCATTACTTCAGCCTTTAGAGTCACATGATCCTTCAGAAATCATTCTAATATGCTGATTTGCTGCTTAATATTTTTGTGGAAACTGTGATGATTGTTTTTCAGGAATAAATAGAAACATTTAAAAGAACAGCATTTATTTGAAATAGAATTCTTTTGTAGCACTATAAATGTTTTACTGTCACTTTTGATCAATTTAATGCATCCCTGCTGAACAAAAGTATGAATTTCTTAAAAAAAAAAAAAATCTTACTGACATCAAACTTTTGAGCAGTACTATAAATATCATAATATATCATTTCACGTGCCAGGAGTGATTCAAGAAAACACCAACACGCCACTCACATGCTGATAATGCTGCGAAAGTAAATCAAGATCTACCATTTTTGTCCCCGACAAAGACACCCCTGCGTCAGGAGGATTTGCCTATGGGTACTACTACAGTTTCTCAGTAGAGGTTGAGCCACTCGACTCCCGGAGAAGGCAAAAGAAAGGATTAGCATTTGAAGCCCCGACGACACAAAGCGTGGGTTCCCGGCTCGTGAAACGAGAGAGTGCCTCTTCCTTCACATTTATTGTTACCATGTGAGCCTCAAAGGAATTAGAGCCATTCATCAAACCTCCAGAGCCACTACCCATGCGCCGACGTTTGAAGTGCGGTCAACTTTGCCAGGTTATTCAGTTGTCGCAGGGCCACAGACCCTCAAAAAAAGAAAAAAAAAAAGAAAAAAAAAAGAGGAATACAGAGAACGTGAAAGGGGTCTTTTGTACAGAAGAGACGTCAGCCATGTGTGCAGCCAATGTATGTCTGTTTTAAAGCTCTTCGGGGACACTTTATGATGGAGAACGCATTCCTGAAATAGTCCAAACTAAACATGGAGGAAAGGAATATTTCTCTTGTCTTCCACTGGCAAATCTTGAGGATCTTGTATGGTGAAGGTACAGGTGCTGTTCTGAGCATTAAGAAGTGGTAATCTCTACTGATGGAGAGGGATTATTCAGACTCAGTCTGATTTATTGCTTGCTTTATTGGGTTAGCCTGCAGCACAAGATGCCATCAGCAGCTTCCAGCAAGCTCTATTCTTGCAGTGATAAATATTGATTTACAGTCACAACACTTATGAGACTTTATGCTGCACTGTCACTAAGAGGTGGTGTGCATCTTCTTCTGATGTCCAAAGGAAGGAGGCTGTCAATAAGCCCACGGAGAACAACAATAAATTCACCTCATATACAACAACTAGGGGAAGCAGAAGTCAAAATGTTTATTTTATGATTCAATAAATTGCCGCACAAAAGCCTCGCAACAATCAATCAACGTCCAAAAGCTCCGAGATCATCATTTTAACTGTGATCAAAACGCTGAACCCTCCTTTATGCGTCATCTTCAACTGCCTGAACACCAGAGATGGATGTAGTGCAGTTACAACAGCAAAATCAAGTCAATAAAACTTCATGATTTTTGATACCAATTTCAATACCACAGCTAAAACTAATATGCTATTGAGTACACTTTTTTAGTTGAAATTTATAAATATAAATATATTAAAATTATAGCATCTCTTCAAGCTTTTCCAAGTTATTCTTACTTCAAGTCAGCAAAAAGTCAGTATAAATAACAAAAATAAATAAGCAAACAATGTTTTTACTTTTACTTAGGGCTTTACAGTTAATTTCAAAATTATTGTGATTATAACTGATGGAATCAAATATTATTGAAGCACAACAGTATGTTTATCTACTTCCGCTGCATGAGAGGTTTCTATTTATGAAATGTTTTTGCAATGATGAGCATTGTAGCCAATCACAGATGAGTACATATCTGTAATGGCCAATCAGAGGCATTTAATTAAATTAGCCACTAGTGCTGAATAAATTAGCTCAAATATATAAAAAAGTGCCAGTTTTGAATATGTAAACAAGAGATACATTGTGCAGTGTAGTCAGCTTCACTGATTACTGAATCTCTCTTTTGTTCATTTTAGCGATGCACAGTATAAAAGCTAATAACCATTATATGGCTCACAATAAAACTCTATACAATTAACATAAAAATAAAACTCTTAAAACCTAAATTAATAATTTTATATGCTACAATATCCAGGGAAATAAATCAACAATTATGATTTTTGTTGTAATCATACAGCATTTTTTCCCTATTTTACACTGATTATTAACATAATTGCAAGTCAACTGAGTTGCATGTTTTTTTGTTTTTTGTTTTTTTTATTATAATCTTTTTTTTTTTTTTTTTTGCATTGAGTTGACTTGGTACCAAAGTACTTTTGACATCCCCAGGTCAGACTGTAGAAAATAAGGTGAACAAGTGCACATTTAGCAAGCGTGCAGTCTCTTAGACAATGCAGAGAGTCACTGAGATGCTGCAAGTCCCATCAATGGCTGTCAGTGTCCTATGGGTCTCTCAGTGTCTGAACATGGAGGGGATGGAGGGGGGAGGAAGGTGCTGGAAACACAATAGAACACCAAGATCTCAGCGCCTGATATTGATGTCATAGCGCGCATCTCCACATTATCCCTGCTATTGATGAGTCTGATCTCAGCCTGAGGGGGGAAGTGAAGTAATCGTGCGGTCTCTCTTTCGACTTACATCACCAGCACTTGCCTTGGTGACCCTGACATCAAGCATTCCATTAATAACAGCATAGATTCAACTGCTGATGCCAATATGATTCAAGCAGAGTGGAGAAAACTGTAAGGTCACAGCATATGAAAATCTAAAATTGTGCAAAGCCCACTGCAAGTAAATATCATAAAATGTGTTCTAAAAGCATTAAAGACATCAGAAATGAAATGGGACACTCAAGTGTAACAATGAACTGGCTGA
>CM077241.1:16008496-16238496 GCA_039654775.1 Spinibarbus caldwelli
ATATATAAAATGAGCAATATATATACAATATCTAGTTAATTTTAGTTGGACAACTGAAAATCCATGCCAAAAAGACACACTCTAAATGTTAATTTTTATGCAAATTTCATGCATTCACCAAAGCTGCCTTATACTTAAAGGGATAGTTCAAAAATGCAAAAATGAAAATTACCCTGAGCTTACGCTACGCCTACGTCCCACATCATCTGTTGGAACGCAACTCTCTCATGAACACATGTACGACAGTTAGTGGAAAAAGTTTTAAATACAGATATTTTTCTTACACAAATGCATCGCTTTGCTTCAGAAGGCCCCCTGGAGCCATGTGGAGTTTTTTTTTTTTTTATGACGGATGAATTCACTTTTTTGTGCTTCAAAATCTCAATCACCATTCACTGCCATTAAATTGCTTGGAAGAGACAGGACATTATTTAATATAACTCTGATTGCATTCGTCTGAAAGAAGAAAGTCATATACACCTAGGATGGCTTGAGGATGAGTAAATCATGGGGTAATTTTCATTTTTGGGGATCTAACCCTTCAAGATTATAATAGATTTAAATTTGTTTAGAAAAATGTAGTTTCGCACAGCATGTGCATTTGGGTTTAGCCTATAATGTCCATGTTGAAATCAATCATATCTATATATCTATATATATATATATATATATATATATATATATATATATATATATATATATATATATATATATATAACCACTGTTGTGCTCTGGTGAAAGAGAAGTAGGCTATTACCTTTTCCCACAAATCCACCTGGCAAACGGCTGTCAGGTCTGTGGGTTCTCGGTGGAGCAACCAAACAGTTTAGGATCTTGTTAGGTTTGATCTTATCTGCCCTGCTTGTTTTTCTAGGCCTGGGTTCAAACGATAGACGAGTCACCAGTATATGAGAGGTTTCCAGGGGACAGGCTAAAAGAACAGTTAAACTGAAATGTGGTGGTGGCCTCTTTTTACCCTCATGAAACACAGGGTGAGGATGTGTGAGTGTGTGTGGCCCCACTGCCTGCTGCTCTCGTCTTATGGAGGGTGATGGAAACACATGTCAAAAAGGAACTGAGTGTTTAACGTCTCCCATTCAGCGGACTTCCTGAAACAGGAGGTCTCTCTCCGTTTGTGTGTATGTGTATGTATACTTTTGTGTAAAAGTGCTGTCTCATAATTTGTCTTTTTCTGCGATATTTTACTGACCCACTTCCAACAGAAACTCAACATTTTTTGGCTGTGCAACACAACAATACAACACCAACAAACCACAAAAATGTTAAACAAGCGGTCCGGTGGAGAGCTTTCATTTTTTGTGCAAAAAGGAATCAATAGTAGTTATGAAAAAATAAGAATAAACTCACATGAACTGAATATTGTAGTCATATCAGCAATGTAATAAAAGCCGTTTTAGGTTGCCTCATGGGAGCCACCATGTTGCGATCACATAACCAGCTGACCAGCACTTGAATAAAAAGCGAACATCTCCTGGTTTTGTATAGTTTTGCTCAATGAATAAATGTATCATGTTTGACTGTAAATAATGCATTTTTTAAATGGCACTGGTTACTGAAAACTTTTGTACAATACTACACTCACACCACTAGGTGTCAGTAAAATTCACAATGACTTTTCGAAAAAAATACAATTCACGTACACAAACTCTCTTCGAAGTTCAACATATACTGCAATAAATTGCTTCATTTTTTGCTTCAGAAGTCAATTTGTTGAATGTTTCATTTATCTATCTATCTATCTATCTATCTATCTATCTATCTATCTATCTATATGTATACAATAGAGTCAACAAATTGACTTGAAACTAAGCGATTTTTGCAGTTTATGTCGAATCTAACATTATTTTCTTAAGTATAAACATAATGCTAAATTTAATTTTATAAGATTTAAAAAGAGGTTATGCTCAACAAAATCAATTAGCAAAAAAATATTAAAAGTATTACACATTTGTGTTTATATATTCATTAAAATTTTGTATTCTAAAAAAGATATACAAAGGCAGTTAGAATATATTATAAATACATATAAATGAAAAAATACTTAAATTCTAAAAATGATTTAAATTATTCAAATAATTATTATTTTATAAATTAGTCAAGTAAATAATGTACAAAAATAATATAGATATTTGTAATATTTTATATAATAATTTTTATAAGTGAGAATGTATAATCATTCAAATATATGTATTCAATCTGAATAATAATTAAATATATGTAATTATTAAACTAAATATAATTTATTCTATAATAATAATAATTGTAAAAAGTGTCAAATGTCAAATAAGACAAACAAGACAAGTGGAAAAATAAATGTACAACGCTATAACATTATGCCTTCCTGTAGGTCACATCCATTCTGGATTTGAATCATGTGAACAGGTATACAGCCTTTCCATCTTATAAATAGCGATGCATCTCACATCATTATCTAGGGAAAAGGACTAATATTATTGTAAGTTTGTGAAAACCACACCAGCACAAAGAGGCACATCTCTCTGCATGCTTTAGCAGCTCTGTAGTGCTAATTGAGCGAGCAGTGTTAGCGCCAGCCTTGGAGGCCAACTGTTCACAATCCCCCTCAGAGCTAAAGATAGATTCTCCCACCACAGTTAGCAGCACGCAGCACAGGTTTGCAGAATGACATTACAACTACTATATCACACCCACACACGCTCAAACTTACACATACTCTCACACACAGTGAGCTACAGAACTTCTGAATCAACCACACACACACACACACACACACACACACACACACACACACACACACTCACACACTCACACACTCACACACTCACACACTCACACACATCACTGGATCATAAAATATGATGAGCTCCTGGATAGAAGTGCTGTAAAATCACGTTGAGCTGACAAAAGAAAATCGTTTCTGCTACTATCTCACTGGGTGCCAAGAGGTGACTTTTCAAAAATGCAGTCCAAGTTCAATTTAATTTATCTTAATATTTTCAAACACATAATTCAAAAATCAGATCTACAGTATTTTCAATGTGACTCGGGAACATCATGGCTCAGTTTGAATGAGTATTCTGTCGTGCCTCATATATGGGACATTATATATTAAAAGAAAACATTTTGCACTAATTTTAATAGTGATGTTGTAATACTAGGAGACACATCTGTGCATATGTGTGTGTGCTGAACCATCTGACTCTCAGAGTCTGTGATCACATGTCACTGTACGTTTCAGAGTAAAAGTGATTGACAGGATGACAGTGCAAAGGACAGGTGTGCTCTATTTCCACACAATCATGAATTACAAACTCTCACAGAAACAGATTCATTCATCTCTCTTTTTTAGCATGTCAGTCTTGTTACAGTGAAAAAATTGCCATTGGAAACTGTAGTGTTTAATGCAATAATAAATAATCAATAATACACTGTTTTATGAAGATTTTGGACTATAATAAATGTCTATGGAGAGGAACTGCACACAACAACTGGATATTTCTCAAAATAAAAAAATAAGTTAAATTCCAGGGCTGTATGCATGCATGTATTTATATGTGTGTACAAACACACACACACACACACACACACACACACAGTCAAACATAAAATTATTCAGACACCAGATATAATTTTTGATATTTTTTTACTAGTGGGTGCAGGACACTATAGCTCATTTACGTGAGGATAGCAAAGTAGGATAGCAAACCTCAACTTGACCTGACCATGTTTTGTTACATACCTTTCTATCAAAGTTATTTGACATTATCAAGATGAATTTGTTCTGACACAGTTTAACTCTTGAGTTCTTGTCATATTTTATTACAATTTTCTAAACTAGACCAAATAAACTGTGATAATGTGAGAAATGTTGAAGGTGTCTGAATAAATTTTGGTCTGACTATAGGCTATATATACACACACACATATATACATATATACATACATATATACATATGTATGTATGAATGTACACACACACACATATATATTTTTTAATAAATTATTTACTTTCAGCAAGGATGCATTGCTCAAAAGTGTTAAAATACTATTTTACATAAATGCTGTTATTTTCTATTGAATAAATAATTTTGAAAAAAAAAAAGTTTCCACAAAAATATAAAGCAGCACAACTGTTTTCAGCATTGATAAAAATAAGAAACATTTCTTGAGCACCAAATCAGCATATTAGAATTATTTCTGAAGGATCATGTGACAGAGAAGACTGGAGTAATAGCTACTGAAAATTCAGCTTTGCATCACAGGAATAAATTACATTTTAAAATATATTCAGATATTCAACAGCCATTTTAAACTATAATAATATTTCACAATATTACTCATTTTTACAATATTTTTTATCCAATAAATGCAGCCTTGGTGAGCACAAGTCACTTCTTTTAAAAACATTAGAAACCTCAACTTTTGAACGACAGTGCACAAATAAAGCTTAATATTTTAATTACAAAATAAAAACCTAAGAAATCATTCATAATTATTTAAGAAAGCTTAACATTAAATTAAAGCTAACTTTTTCATATTTTATTAATATTAATTTCATTTTGGCCCCTTGAATCACTGCGTACGTGCTGTATTCATAACAGCACTGATGTACATGACAGCTTAGGACAGAATGTGCAATGATTACCAACACACAGCTCTTCATTAGAGATAAACAAAGATCAGTGATGCACTTCAGACCATCCGGGTGAGAGAGATGTGTCTTAGAAGGTCAACAGACAGATTATCCTGCCTAAAAGAAGGGGGTGAGGGCTAAAGGCTGCAGATAAGGATAATTTTGGTAACAAAAACGACTCCAAAGTCTAGCTCAAGAGTGTTTTGGTAATGTTATTAATCGCTCTTATATTATCTACTATGAGTTCACCACAGTCAAGAATCTCATTGCTGTAGATGTTTCATCACCCATTTTCAGCATATGTTCATCCTGACCTCAGCCCAGACAGGAGGGCGAGAGGAGGCGGCGTCAGGAGGGGGAGGGGTTGTTTTGACACTGAGCCAGGAGTTCTGCCAATCACACAGCAACAGCTAGAGTCTCAATCGATGAGGGGGGTAGGGAACCAGAAGACGACGGGACTACGGAGAGAGGGACAAAAGACAGAGAGACCGGGTCGAAAAAGCACGAGTCCCTGACTGCGGCGGGCTGATGAGGAAGCCGCTGACTCAGGAGTTCCTGGTGTTTAGCGAGTGAATATGTGACTAAACGGAGTGCATTCCACAGCCTTGATTCACCTCGCTCCCTTCCCCCCTAACAGCCGCCCGCCCAACCCCTCATGCCTTTTTTCCAGGGTGATCCTGGTGTTTTTTCTTCTCTCTCTCTCTTTCTTTTCCTCATTCTTGGTATGTCAACACTTCCAGACTCGCTTTCTGCCAGGTCCACTCACTGACCATGGCATTTTTAATTGGGTGCGTTTGCCACACAAGAACAGAATCGCAGCCCCCCGCCCCTCTCGCTTCGTCCCAAACAAAAACATCCTGAGGGCCAGGCCCGCTCAGGGCTCCACTACAGGAAACAGTGATTGAGCCGAGGCCAGGCACAAACCCAGACAATGTGTTATTAGCTAGAAAAAAGGATGTTCCTCTGGAAACTATGACTTGGGGACTTTGTGAGCAATACAGTATTGACGTTAGCATATGCTAATTGAGGAATACAGCTTGCTAATAAAAAAAAAAAGTAGGCCCACACAGAATCTGTGCATATTTTGCATAATTTCTGCACTGATTGTGAGGGAACCATCTGTGGAATTTTGCTCAAATACGTCCATGAAAGCATAATCAAATATCAGCCAAAAATATGTAATAAGATGACATGCAGCAATTCTGCTGAAACACTTAATTATCTTGTAATTTCCAATAAAATTATATAATTATTCTTAAAACAAAAATGAATGTACTTGAGAAGCATAATTATGTAAGATATTTAGACATCTTTTCAGAGACAATATCTGAAACTGTTTATTTTCTTACCTAATTAGCAAATTTGAGTTTAAATTTATACACTACCGTTCAAAAGTTTTGGATTAGTAAGACTTGTACAAGAAGTCTCTTATGCTTATCAAGGCTGCATTTATTTGATCAAAAATACAGAATAAAACAGTAATCTTGCAAAATGTTATTACAATATAAAATAATGGTTTCTATTTTAATATACTTTAAAGTATAATTTATTTCTGTGATGCAAAGCTGAATTTCCATCAGCCATTACTCCAGTCTAAAGTGTCACATGATCCTTCAGAAATCATTCTAATATGCTGATTTATTATCAGTGCTGGAAACTGCTGTGCTGCTTAATATTTTTTTGGAACCTGTGATACTTTTTTTCAGGATTCTTTTATGAATAAAAAGTTAAAAAGAAGAGCGTTTATTTATAATAGAAATCTTTTCTAACAATATACACTACCGTTCAAAAGTTTGGAGTCAGTAAATTTTCATTCTTTCATTTTTTGAAAGAAATTAAACCTTTTATTCAGCAAGGATGTGTTAAATTGATAAGAAGTGATAGCTGGGTAGTAACTGATTACATGCAGTCTCTATTACATAATTAGATTCCAAAAATTAAGTACTTGCAATTAGATTAAATTACATTTTAAAATACTCGTAATCAGACTACAGTTACTTTTTTATTGATTACTTGATTACATATTATTCACACAATAGCAATAATTATTCATAATTTATTGATTCTCCCTAATTCTTTTTCATCAATTAAATTTGCCTTTCTAAAATGCCTACATGACATGCAGGTAAACAAAATATTTCATTTTTAGTAAGTGTTTCATTTTGATTATGGTTATTTTAAAATGATTTATTTTAATTTGACATTTTTATGACTTAATTAACTATAAGCTTTTCATTAAACCCCCTGCAATTCCTTCACAAACCCAGGTGTGGGAAACCTTGACATAATGTAATGTCTGATTCACTTTATGTTGTTAATCACAATGAATGTAATATAATTCTTTGCATTTTAATATCAGTATGGTCCAATATTATCCCGTTTAAATTAATGTGATAAACAAGTTACATTAAAAGTAATTAAAAAGTAGTCTGAATATATTACCTAAAATGTGTAATGTAATGGATTATTTTGTGCTTCTCAAATAACTGTCTCTTTCTTTAAAGGTTGATCCGCTATTTTAACTGGAATACAGAATAAATCGACAGTGCTTTCTGTGAATCCTGTGAGTGCAGATTGAGTGCAGGAATAGCGAAGAGCTCTGCTAACAGAACACACTGATCCAACTGGCCTTGTAAGGAAGTATGTGTAGATTACCCCCAAAGCTATGAGGAACCTAGCCATGGCACCATCTGCCCAACTTCAGCTATTCACCTCTGCCAGATGGAAGAGAATATGGAGCTTTTTTTTAGATCGTTTCTGCAACAATGCTCCTCTGGCTGTAGCAGCTATTGTCAAAAGTGCTGGAATAATTTATTCACCTCACTTAAACCTTGTATATTGTTATACCACACTACTTAACTCAACATAATCTCTCATTTTCCTGGCACGTCCTGTCACACGATTACAGGATTTAATCTTAATGCATTTTCAAGAGTCATTGATTAGAGCAGATTTAGCTTAGGTTAGGTCCACAATAGTGGAGTCGGCTATCTTAGATTATTGACAAATCCACATTCCTCAGACGGCTCTGTGAAGGGCAACCAATCCTTGACTGAAAAGCCTTAGTATTCAGCTCAGCTCTCAGTCAATACGTCTGACTTGAGTCATTGGCGCTTTCGTTTGATGGGAATTGATTGCAACAGTGAGTGGACATTTCTCAGTGGGGGCTATAAAAAATGTGAATACTACTATCAACCTGCGATGATTCGATTCATTCACCTGATGCCTGATAAAAACGCATAATTAAGATCAATATCAAAAGGAAGCGTGAATAACTCCACGTTAGTCATGTAGGAAGCTAAGCAAACTGCATGTAGTGACAAAAGCCAGGCTTTGCAATCTGCCAAACACGCTCAGCTTCCAGTTACCCATAATAGCGGTAACCATGGCGATCATAACTTCAGAGCGTGAAAAGGAAGCCATTCAAACTTTCAACATTCATGACGATTAAGCTGTAGCTTCATGACGGTGGAAAATGCATTCTTAAATAATATAGAAAGAGTTTAACATTTTTCCAGTCACATGAATGATGTTGTGTAGTCGTTCCTTTACATTTCATTTGCCGTTGAGCTTTCTGTCCATCACGCGTCGGTCAAGCCCTAGAGCGTTTATAGTTTCCCATGGGAATTCAGTCAACTTTGGGTTTCCAGCACACGGTGGGATTTAATATGCCTCAGGAGATCTTTAGCATGGTCACTTCAGCTGAGACATTATGCAACAAGTGCATATTAAATGTCTTAAACTCCCAGTGGTGAGTATATTGATGTAAAATGGCTGCCATCAAGCTGTAGAGAGGAATTACAATGTCTGGACCTGTTTGAAGCCCACAGGGGTTTTTCCCTTTGAAATATAGCACAGGAGGTCATTTTAATGTGGATATTTGTCATTCGGCAACCCACATTTGAAAGCAGGTTAGAGTTGACTTTTCTTGATACATACATTATAAAATGCCCCACTGGCCTTTCTTTTTTTTTTTTGGACTTGACTGACAAATACAGCAAGAGTGGGATAAATGAGTGGAGAGCTGGCCGCTAACAACATGCTTCACAAGACCCACTCAATCAAACACCATCTAACTGAATCCCAATAACAGCAAGAGATCTGATCAATAGGTGTGAAATAGAGGCAGAATGCCAATGAGCTTGAGATAAAAATAAAAATAAAATAAAATAATGTACTTATTTGAAAATATTTGCTGGTTTTCAAGTCTTAAAAAGAATTAAGGTTAGAGGTATACTGGATATTTGTTAATAAGAAATCCTTTGTAAAAAAAAAAAAATGGCTGTTAATTTAAATACAGTTTTTATATAATAAATAATCCACTAGAATTTGGATTACACTGGTTATGGCTTAGAAAAATAAAATAAAATAAAATAAAATAAAATAAAATAAAAAAGATGAGAATTAAGGTTAGATGTACTGGATCTTTGGCAATAAGAAAACATTTGCAAAAAAAAAAAAAATGTTTTTATATAATAAAATAATCCACTAGAGTTTGGATTACACTGGTTATGGCTTTGAGAAAACAAAATAAAATAAAATGTACTTATTTAAAAACATTTGTTGGTTTATGACTAACAATTAAAGAAAGAAAGAAAAGAAAGAAAGAAAGATTGGATGTACAAAACTACATATTTATGTATAAAATATACATATTTTGAAAACCAGCTAGTCGTAGGTTCCCTGAACAACTTGTTGGCTAAATGATCTAGTCCTGTATAATTAGTCCGGTTTTGGTGTTTGAAAACAGCTAGGCAGAGTGCAGAGCAATGGATAAGAACACTGGCAACTCAAGACACATTTGTGTAAATTATATTTAAAAGCTGACAATCTTTAAAATTCAATGCTCATGGTCGGATGCTCAAAAAATGTAACAAGATGCCTGTAAAAACAAAAAAGTACGCTAGATTCAGACAGCATGTTCACACACATTCTGCTGTGCGGTGATGTCACAGGGGATGAGAGGATGCAGAAAGAGACAGATAAGTGAGGGTACAGCAGGGTCGAGTCAGCGCCTGCTGAAGCTTGTACTTAACCATGGTCTGAACCCTGCCCCGGGCTGACAGGCAGCGCTGATCCTGACACCATAATAGTCAAATTAGATTTGAGAGGTGCTGTGAATGAGAGTAGCACTGACAACACTGGAGGGATGGAACGGGCCACAGATGTGACATGTTCATGTCCTACATACTAGAGATATCCTGTTCTGACAAATACTTCAGCTGAAAGAATTCAAACACATACTTTAATACAAACACACTATGTGCAAACTAGTTCAGAGAAACAAAATTTGCTTTTGGGGGAAAAGAAATTGTTGAAAACCTTTTTGCTGAATCATGCCAGCTCATCAGTAGTCAACTGTTGACTAACTCATCAATAGTTAATTAGCCTGTGACGCTGCATTTCCTCATTTTTAGATAAAAGCGCCTGATAAATGAACGAATACATGTACAATGTACTTATTTAAAATAATTTGTTGGTTAAAAAATATAAATGTAAATTAGAAATAATAAATAAATAAACTGAAATAAACAGAAGTTTGTATGTATGTATATATATACACACACACATATATACATACATATATAATATATAATGTGTGTAAATAAATTGTTATATCATAATATATGTAAATAAATATGTAACCCTAGATAAAAGTATAAATAAACAGAAAATAAATTTAAAACCATAAACAAATAAACAGGGGAAAAATAAACAAACAACTAACTAAATAAACAATTAAATAGAAAAAATAAAAATAAATAAACAGAAATAAAACAGATAAACAAATAAATAACTAAACAGATAACTAAATAAATAGAAAAGCAGGTAAATAGAAAAATGACTAAATGAAAGAACAGCAAACAAACAAACAAATAAATAAATATGTAAATATGTATATATTATAATATATGCAAATAAATTATATGTTATACGTTATATCATTATATATATATATATATATATATATATATATATATATATATATATATATATATATATATACATATTCATTTATATATATATATATATATATATATATATATATATATATATATATATATATATATATATATATATATATATATATATATATATATAAATAAATGAATATGTAACCCTAAATAAAAAGCATAAATAAACAGAAAATACATTTAAAACAATGAATAAAGAGAAAAAACAAACAAACAACTAACTAAATAAAATTAAAATTTAAAAATAAAAATAAATAAAAATTACCAATAAACAGAAAAAAATAATAAACAGAAAATAAACAGATAAACAAACAAATAACTAGACAGATAACTAAATAACTAGAAAAATAGGTAAATAGAAAAATAACTAAATGAAAAGAACAACAAACAAACAAGCAAACAAACAAATAAATACATAAATATGTATATATACTTAGATATTTATAATATATGCAAATAAAATACTTTATATATCATAATATATGTAAATTAATATGTAACCCTAAATAAAAAGTATAAAAAACAGAAAATACATTTAAAACAATAAATAAATAAACACAAAAATAAACAAACACACATAAACAAAAAAAAACAACTAAACAGAAAAATAAAAAGAAATGAAATAAAAAGAACAATAAATAAACTGAAAAAATAAATTAATAATCAGAAAATAAACAGATAAACTGAAAAAAATTAATAATCAGAAAATAAACAGATAAACAAACCAATAACTAAACAGATAGAAAAGTAAAAGTAAATAGAAAAAAAAAATAAAAAAAATAAAATAAAATAAACAAACCAGCTTTATCTCCCTTATAACCAGCTTCAACAACACCAAACCAGGAATAACCAAGTATATTCATGGTAATCTAAACTATTCTTTTAAGCAGTGAATATCAATTTCCGTTACAGTTTCTTTCTCTATTCTATCTGTTACTGTAAACATTCCAAATGTTCTAATTCCCATCAGTCTGCTCTCAAACAGGACTGAGCAGTGAAACCCGTCGCGCACACACGCACACAGACACGTGCGCAAACACACACTCGCCTCCTTTCCACCATATATCGTAAGAGAAACATAATACGGTATGGCCCTTGCATAATACAAAACATATCTAAGTGTAGTGGCACCAACTCAAAACATGCTGCTTTAGAGCAGAACTGGAGTCTCTGGATTGCACGCAAACACATCACAGCCCGAAGAGAAGTGGTCAGACATTAACATGCAGGTTAATAGGTCAAACTCAAGGCTGGCACTTGCCTTTTAGTGTGTGTGCTTTTCGGCTTGTTCTGGCTTTACTTTACTGCTATGTTCCTGTCTGCTGCAAATGCTGGACTGGGCAGGCAGGGAGGCAGGACTAGAGAAAGCGAGATGGGTAGAGAGGAAGCTGGCAGGCACCTCGACCCCCTCCCCTGCTCTCCGTCTGCCTGCTGCGTGTTAAAATATATCCGTGCACATGTCTCCCCTTCCAGAGTCACTAGACATTACCTTATAAAAGAACCGGAGGAACTCTCTCTCTCAACCCTAATCATAGTGCACCCCTTGACTCCATCTGCGCTGCAAAATAAATCGATTTCTTTGGTGTATTTTTCCAGTAAACATATTTAAAACAATCCTTAAAACAGATAAATTTACTGAAATTGCAGCTTTTTTAATTATTTTATTTTACTTTATTATAATTTTATTATTTTATTTTATTTCATTTATAAATATAGGACAATTGTTAATGATTTATGTTATTGTTGCTGATTTATGCTTTAAAACTATTTATTTTATGTGTTTTATTTCCCTATATATATATATATATATATATATATATATATATATATATATATATATATATATATATATATATATATATATATATTTTTTTTTTTTTTTTTTTTTTTTTTTTTTTTTTTTTTTTTTTCTTCATTATTTAGAAACAATTGTTAAGATTTATGCTTAAAACAATTTTATTTTATTTCGGCAATTGTTTTTTTTTTCATTTTAGGAACAATTGTTATATTTATGCTGAAAACTTATGCTGAAAAATACTTATTTTATTTTATTTTCCCAATTGATTTATTATTTTCAGGACAACTGATTTAAACCAGTTTATTTTATTTTATTAATATATATTTCATTTTTTAGGAGCAATGAGATTTATGCTGAAAACTTTTATTTTTTACTTTCCCAAATGATTTATTTTTTAGGAAAACTGTTAGATTTATGATTTAAACCAGTTTATTTTATTTTAATTAATATGTATTTCATGTTTTTAGAAACAATTGTTAAGATTTATGCTGAAAACTTTTATAATTTAATTTAATTTAATTTAATTTAATTTAATTTAATTTTCTCAATTGTTTTGTTATTTTTAGGACAACTGTTAGATTTATTAAAACCAGTTTACAGTTTATTTTATTTTATTAATATATATATATATATATATATATATATATATATATATATATATATATATATATATATTTTTTTTTTTTTTTTAGAAACAATAGATTTATGTTAAAAAAAGTGTTATTTTATTTTACATTTTACATGGCATTTCTCAGTGTGTCACCCTCTTCCTCCCTCTATCAGTATAAAGTAGCAGCGTCTCTGTGTACATGGACTCAGATGACTCAACATCTCTGGCGGTCTGAATCCAGCCTCAACTCTGCTCTGTTTTTCCCAGGGGGGAGAGGGAAAGCGAGTGTGGAGATGGAGAGGGAGGGAGCGGAAGAAGAATGACGGTGTGGATTGGGGGCTTCTGGAGCATTGCCCCGCGCTGGCTCAAATTTCCTGCTTGTCAAGCCTGATGGATTTGGCTAAAAATAAAAGAAAGTGGAGGACCATGACGGGCGGATGAATGAATGAATGAACTTTGCTGCAACTTTACCCCCTACCCCATCCAAAAAAAACACTCCCCGATAACCCTCAACGGCAACTCCGAGACTTTCCTCCCTCGCTTTCGAACAAAGATGTTCTGATGCCAAGCGTGGCTAAGAGAAGTGCATTCCAGAAACAAACGTCCCCCTTTTTCCCCAAAGTCCACACAGTGAGAAAGCACCAGGGATAGAGAGAGAGAGACAAAAAAAAACAAAAAAAAACACAAAACATCCCAGGAAGACATCCCAGGGATTCCTCTGCTTTCATTAATGCAACCCCCTTTGGGCTACATATACAAACATAAGGTTTATACAGTAGGAGAGCGGGGCAAGTTGTCACAACTCACTAACTATACTTTTATTCAGCAGTGACACATTAAATTGATCAAAAGTGACAGTAAAGGCATAATGTTACAATGTTACAAAAGATTTATATTACTAATAAATGCAGTACTTTTTATTCGTCAAATAATCTAGATATAAAAAAATATCATGGTTTCCAGAAAAACAGTGAAGGAAAACGCCACCGTTTTTCCATATTCCAATATGTTTTTCCCTCAACTTAGACGAGTTGATACGTATCTCTCCCGTCTCAGTGCGTGCACTTAATCGCTCTAGCGCGCGGCGCCACTATGCTAGTGTTTAGCTTAGCACCATTCATTCCTTAGGATCCAAACAGGGATGAATTTAGAAGCTACCAAACACTTCCATGTTTTCCCTATTTAAAGACGGTTACATGAGTCGTTACACGAGTAAGTATGGTGACACAAAACAAAACGGGGCAATTTTCTAAGCGGATAAAAAATGATAACTATAATGTATGGCGGAAGAGTACTTCGCAGCACTTCGACCTCGGCGCAATAATATCATCACTCCTGAAAACTCCCCCTCTCCCTCTAACTTCCATCAATAGAACCAATATTACTGCGCCGAGGTCTACGTGCTGCAAAGTACTCTTCCGCCATACATTATAGTTATCATTTTTTATCTGCTTAGAAAATTGCCCCGTTTTGTTTTGTGTCACCATACTTACTCGTGTAACTACTCATGTAACCGTCTTTAAATAGGGAAAACACGGAAGTGTTTGGTAGCTTCTAAATTCATCTCTGTTTGGATCCTAAGGAATGAATGGTGCTAAGCTAAACGCTAGCATAGTGGCACCATGCGCTACAGTGATTAAGTGCACGTACTGAGATGGGAGAGGTACGTATCAACTCGTCTAATTTAAGGGAAAAACATATTGGAATATGGAAAAACGGTGGCGTTTTCCTTTAAAGGGATAGTTCACCCAAAAATGAAAATTCTGTCATTAATTACTCACCCTCATGTCGTTCCAAACCCTTAAGACCTTTGTTCATTCATCGGAACACAAATTAAGATATTTTTGATGAAATCGGAGAGCTCTCTGACCCTCCATAAACAGCAATGCAACTGTAATGTTCCCAGGTACAGAAACGTAATAAGGATATCAGTGAACTGTCCATTTGACATCAGTGGCGCAACTTCAATTTTGCGAAGCTACGAGAATAATTTTGTGCACAAAGAAAACAAAAATAATGACTTTATTCAACAATTTTCATTTCATTTATTCAGAATTTTCATTTTGGGGTGAACTAACCTTTTAAGCAGCATAATTGTTTCAACATTAATACTAATAAGAAATTAACTGAGCATCAAATAAGCATATCAGAATGTTTTCTGAAGGATCATGTGACACTGAAGACTGGAGTAATGGCTGCTGAAAATTCAGCTTTTACATCACAGGAATAAATTATATTAGTTTATATTAATATATTATAAATATATTAATTATATTAAAATATACTAGAATAGAAAACAGTTATTTGAAATTCTAAAAATATTTCACAATATTACTGCTTTTACTGTAATGATCAAATAAATACAGCACTGGCAAGCACTTACTAATAAAATCTTTATTTTAAAAATCTTGTTTGCCAGTCAAAACAAGATGGACTGGACAAATTATTTGATATTTTAAATCCATTTTTGCTGTTTTAATAGTTGTTGTGCATTGCATAAGTGTGACAATTTGCTCTATATGGTGTTACAACATGCCCCACTATTGTCACGAAGGTCAACATGTGTTTCCTTTTTGAGTAACAGCATAATTATTTAATAACTTGATACAGACACCAATTTTCAAGAAACTAGCTCTGGTCACCTCTATCTGACACGCCACATGAACAAGGTGAGAAAGGCTGCATGATGGGAAAAATTAAAAGTAGGCCATTCCCAGAGACCAAAAGGAACGAAAGAGACACCAGCAAAGGAAAGCAAATAAAAGAGAGGAAGTGAGAAGGATTCAATGTCACCTTTGTCAGGTCAGAGATCTCTCTAATGACGTCTTGAGCACATGTCCTCCAATGTCATCCCAAAATGCATTTTCTCATACCCTCGCAGGCATGAGCAAAGCATTCCTCAACTATTTCCCATATGTTTCGCCAGCTTCAGAGCACTGCGAGGCTACTGTATCATGCCATGTGACTGCAGCTGTGGTAAACGCTCCATCCGCTGCCACTCGCAAAGTCTACTGACCAGCAACAGACTAGATAAGTGCCACTGACCACCCTGTACCCTCTTGATGACCACTGATATAGATACTTCCTCTTCAGAAAGCTAATTAGACGAAAACAGCACCTGGTTTCACCTGGCCTAAATGGTTACCCAAGAGCATCCTGAAATATCTTCCCTCACCTAATCTCATGGTAGGAGGTGATACATGATACAGCAGGGTTAAAAATAGCCTCTCTCTCACTCGTTCTCCATGACCTTTCACTTCGTACTCTCCTTACCACTCGGAGCGTCAGAGGAAGCCTCAACATGCAGCTCCTTGACGCAGAGGAGACTCCTCGAACCAAAACACACCCAGAAAAGGAGATGGTGTCATAGCCCGAAGTTTCTCACGGGGCAGTAAAATGAACTGAGCGGCCGGTGTCACATTTGTGATTTATAAAGGAACCAAAGGGGACAGCTGAAAAGAAGCTACGCAAGCCAGCACAAAATGGTCATTTACAAACTGAATGCCGTCAGTCATTTCCAAAGGTTTACCTGTCATATTAAAAAGTACACCAAATATCAACTAACCCCTCAGGGTGTCGCTGAAGGGTGGGATTGCGATTCATTCATTAGGATATGAAGAAATCTTCGCTCGTGCTCCTTTTTTGAAATCAATAGGCAATTTTGTGTCATTTAATCTTTGGAAATTCTTACCGACCGATTTCCCACAAAAAGTTTTCCTCGCTAAATGGACATAATCGTCGCCAAATTCCATGACGTAAGTGCCAAAGCTCACAGAGAGTGAACTCTCCTCTTAGACTCAATGAAAACAAACGAGAACATGTTTAAAGAAATCTCAAAATCATTGTTTTCATATTTGCATCAAGCCGCTCGTTCACCAGACCCCAGAAACATGACATCACTGAGAGCCGGGAGCCCCCTGTGGCATCGGGACCCTTCACTTGTGTGGTTTCATCAATCAATGCCCTTTGAGAGAAAAGAATGCATGAGAGGGAGGGAGAGACGTGAAAGCCATTTGTTTTCTTTGTTAGGCACAAGCGGAAGACTTGAATCAATAGCTGAAGCCTGTGAATCAAACTCTGGAGGTGGTCTGCTCACAAACAAGCCGTTCTGAGTCACACGTTTTAACGAGTCATTGCTCTCGGACATGGGAGAGAATGAGAAACACACCACTGTACAGTTCGGCCCTGATGCAGCTGCGCCGGGCATCTTAATCCATGACATTACAACATACTCAAATCACTCTTTCCTTTATGTTCTTTTTCCTCCGTCCACTTTGTTGGCTGGCTTAATGCAAAACACATCTAGTCGTAAAGTGAGTTATGTTCCCCGGTTGCATTACTTAAAGGGATAGTTCACCCCAAAAATGAAAATTCTCTCATCATCTAGTCTCCATCAAACGTTTTGACCATGTAATGAAACTCAATGGGGTTCAATGTTGTTTTGGACCCCACTGACTTTCATTATATGCATTTTATATCTTTTGTGTTTTGTGTAATGACATGAATGTGAATAAATGATGAGAATTTTATATTTTGTGTGAATAATTCCTTTAATAAGGCTAAGCAACAGTGTCGCTGAGTTTACGACAGAGATGGGAGAGCGAAAAATCAAAACAAAAGCGTTGAACGCCTGCTGCTTTCCCCTTCCACACAATCCAGTCATTCAAAGGCATTCCTGGTGCATGAAGGGGGAAACTTCACCCACTCAGAGTTATAAGTGCATGCAACATGCCTCACTACAACACGAACAATGTCCTCTTTCACTGGTTTCACCCCATGCTGCACATGCAGAAAAGCACGCTGGGAACGGGACAGATAGCTGCCTCACAGTATGCACACGCTCTGAGGAAGAACTGAGGATAGATACAGACAACAGCCATACATGGAGGATATACAGTAAACTTGCCATGTCACTGAATACAGACTTTTTTTAATAAGACATCACAAATGATCAGTTTATGAATATGCCATAAAAAAAGATTGCATGAGATAACTTTAGACGTACTAAAACAATCTTGAGCTTGCATATTGAGACTGGAAATCTAATTTAAAATGGGAAAGTTTTAGTTTTTTAATTTTTAGCATTTTTGCCTTTATTATGACAGGACAGATCAAAACAGACAGGAAGCGAAGTGGGAGAAAGATAGGGGTGGGATTGGAAAAGGTCCTCGTGTCGGGATTTAAACTCTGGACGCCTGTAGCACAACTACACTGTATGTCGGCGTGCTGCCCACAAGGCTATTGGTGCTGAAAAGTTTTAGAATTTTGAAAATGTAAGTCGACATGATTTTCACCCTATCTATTTTCTAAATTCGGATTATAGATCTAAAGATTTGATAGAGTCTTAATATCTTTATAGAATAAAGATTTTAAAATGCAGGCTAAGTGTGACTAATTAAACAAGTATATGTTCAGCTAATTGTCAGCCTCTTACATGTGCTTCTCATAGCGGATATGCATATAAACCTCCTTTTAATTAACAGAGTAGAATAATCATGGCTGATAGTAAGAACAGCTATTACTTCTTGCCCAACTGGTTAATGAAAAGGATATAATCAAAGGAAAATTTGGAGTTGGGATAATCTCCAAACCCTAAAGGTGATACCTTTTTAAAAGCTCATTCAATCGTCAAATGTTTATATTCCGAGGCAGATTGCCAGAACAGCCATTTTAGGATAACTGTGAGTTGGTCTTAGTGACTTAGGAGTCCTCTTCACTACTCCTAACGCTTCACAGATTTAGGAGCTAGTTTTAGCGCTAAAACGCTTTGTGAAAAAAATTAAATTTAAGTCCTAAATTTAGGACTGACACGCCCACTATTTTTAAGATTTTCTCCTAAATCTGCAAGTTATGAAGCACAAGATGTTCTTTGGATCATCACAAATCATGCTGGAGAACATGATTATCATCAGGACTGACAAACTTGTGGAGTTCATGCAGCTCGAGTGCTGCTGTCATTAAATCAAAAGAGGGTGGAACCAAATGCTACGACAATTCATCTTAATTTTTTTAATTCAACTTTTCACTCAAATTGTTATACTGATAATATAATTTACAATGAATCATTTTGTATTTAATTAGAAAAATGCAAAACAGAAACATTTTCACTAGTGGTCTGGTCTCAGACATTTGGTTTCCATATTTGCCATTTTAGTAGTCAGGTGTGGCATGGCTGACATTGACAACATGAGGAGATCGGCATAAGTTCTTCTCTTCAAGCAAAATCATGGGATTGTGCCTTTCTGGTCTGCATTATGTCCAAGAACTTTCCTAAGAACTTTCTAGGCTGAATAACCAGCAGCTTTACCCATGTAAGTCTGTGAGTGAGTCTAATGACTCTGAGACAGAGCTTTCTTTTGTCCTTTTTTTAATAGCCCTCCAATGAAGATGGGATATGAGATTTGACTTTACATAAACATTAGGTGCATGTGAGAATGTTAACTCGAGGATTTCAGAGTCACATTTCAGAATGATCAAATCTTTTCCTCTCACAGCAGCAAAAGCCGCTCCACCATATTAAAAGTTAAACTGGAATGTATGACTGAACGTTCAGGGAAAGAAAGAGAAAATGGATCCGACAAGGTACTATGATGCTGTCATAATTAGATTGAACCTTCTGGTGGGAATTCAGCTACAATGAAAGTTGTTTTTCTATATGGAGTTAATATTGCAGTCACTTTGCGGCTCGATATTTATTTATAAGGTTGATATTTGCAGCACCTGGAGAGGAAACTGTGAAAAGGAAGCTTTATTTCCTTTGCAAGACACTTCAGAAATGGAAGTACGTAAACTAAAGTAGAAAAACAAAACTTTTAACAAATTTATTTTTTATTGGTGCAATTTTGCACCCGAAGTGCCTTCTCTTCAAAATGGCAGACTTCCTAACTGAAACCAAACACTAGATATGCAATGTTTAATGGAGATCTTTTGCAAGACTGCAGGTTGTTTCATTCAAACTCTCAAAGGGGACCACCGGACGTTTGCAGGGACGTTTGAGGACACCTGTCAAACATTTACCCGCCCCACAACTGACCTGATACCTCTGTCAACGTGATACACTTCCATGATATTTTAGGTTAAGTCAAGTCTGACTTGCAGACGCATCCAACAAAACAAGATAACAATTCCCAAACCCGGTGATACAACCTGACAGAACAAGGCGCCCATCTTTTATGCATATTCATTGTGGTGTAAAAGCAAAAACCAACTCAAATTTAATCACTCACAGTGGTCTGTTCCATTGTTTGACTGCTCTGACAGGAGGTGACAATGACAGCTCCGAGTGCTAGCATGCGTTGAGATGCTCCTGAGTGACTGTGGGATTGAGACGCATGCTGTGGTGCAGCGCCAGCAACAGTTTTCGGCTGGGTTTTCGGGGTCGACAGCACAGGCCTCCTAAGAGAGGAACGTCTCTCTGTGTGGAGAAAGCTCCACCTCTGTCACGCTAACACACGCCCCTCGGACTTCATTGACTGTAAACCTCAGCCATACTTCCTTTCCTGTAATGAACAGTGAATTTCTTATCATCATACAGTTTCTCAGATAATCACAACAACAAATGTCGGTCTACATCTTTTGAGGCAAAACCGACAGGTTTAGACACCTGCTTTAGATCACGCTTATTCGAAATGAATGATGTAATGATCTTCTGCCAGAAAGACAACAGAATCCCTCGTGAATTATAGTTTACAAAGTGATCATGTCGTGTGTGTACAGTGATCTACATCATTTGAAAACTCAGAAACATTTTAAACCTAATTTGGCATTCATTTAATCTGGTGTTGGAAACTTGTTAATTTACTATGAATGTCAGTGTATGTTAATGAATGCCAAACTATGTTTAGGTCTCTGCCAGATAACATTGTTTTTAAACTTCAATAAATATTGCAAGTGGTTTATTTCACCTGTGCACAGTCATCACCATCTGGGGCATTAAATTATGAAAAAAGTATGCAAAAAAAAAAAAAAAAAAAACCTTCAAAAGAACAATTCAAAAGTGCTGTATCATTCTTGAATTTTGCACTAATTATCTTAGATATACATGTGACTTTTTTCTTGTTTTTCTTTCTCTTTCTTTCATTTATTTCATTTTTTGTCAGTTTTAATTGAGGTTTTAATAAAGGTTTTACTAAAGTCTAAAACCATTTAACTGTAAAACTATTTATACAAACGTTTTTCTGTATATTCTAAAGCTTTTCTGTATATTCTATATTTTCTATAGTCTCCTTTTTTCTCATTTCTTCAAGTTATAATGGCAGTTTTTGTGATATTCATGTCACAGTTGGTGATACATGTATTCACTGGTAAAATAAACTTGCATTGGTTGTATTGTAAAAAATGTAGTGGTTAAAGATAAGACAATAATCTACACTTAAAATAAGCATAAAATAAAACCATGTAAAGTTCCATTATATATATGTTTAAAATATTATATAAAATTAGTACATTTATTATAAAAACAGAAAACTGCTAAAGACTAACAAAGATCATTAGTTTCATGTGATAATACATGTTTGTTTTTATTTCTTGGAACATGCTTCATGGAAACTTTTGTAAATGTTAAAAACGACGTAGGTATGTATTAGACAGCCAGTCTGTGAAGTTGAAATGTTACATCACCCCACATTTTTGGCTTCTTTTTCTATTTTTTTAACTTAGTAATTGCTGTAAGCATTTGCCGACAGGCAAAGGTGGAGCACTGTTCTGCGAGACCTTCCCTGTCTATGTCTATTTGAGAAGACAAACAACCCTGACTAGTTATCTCAGGCTCCTGTGCATTTGCAAATAACCGTTTCACTGCCTGCATCAAACTGTACAAATATATGTAATACTAATATTCTTACAAACACATATAAAATACATATAAAATATAATACAAACACCTACATCCCAAACACAAGAACAACAAATTACTGAGAAAATAATAAAAAGTTAAAATAAAAAGGCTATAACCTAAAAGAAAATAGTTTAAATTTTAAAAAGTTTTAAATATAAAATAAGAGCCACATTCATAACACAAATAAACCAGAATATCGAGAAAATATTTCAGAATAATTTTTTTTAAATGTATAAATTAATGTTGCTTCTTTCTTTGTACTTTAAAACAAATCATCTAACTAACCAAAAACTATTTAAAAACTATTTTCAAATAACAATTTAAATCATTTGAAAGATTTAGTATTTTGAAAAAAGCAATTTTATATTAAAATTAACATTGTTAATACTTCTTAAAAGTATTGCTTACTTACTAGTTAACAAATTAAAAAATAATCATACATATCACAGTACATCACGCAGATCCACAGACAATTTTTTTGGAAATGTCCACATTAACATTTAAGTATAATATGCACAAAATCAAATATAGAACCTATAACACTTTCAGCAATCTAAATATTCTTTGTGGAGTCTTAGCTAGTCAATTAAAGGCTGCAGCATTTTTCTTTCAAGATACTCATCATTGGAATGACCGGGTCTTGGACTCATTGACCCTTGGCACTTAAACCTGTTGACTGTAAGTTAAGGTCACAGCTATTGACTGCAGCACATAAATCTGTCCGTACCTAATGGTGGGCGGACCGGCTTCTCTATCAGCTACCTGATAAATCGAGCTTGACTCTGACCGGCGTGCAGAGAGAGATCCATTTATGGATCAATGCATTCTTAACAGCAGTATTATATGGTGTATAGAACATTCTAAGCTTTTGAGGTCTGTGGTCATGTCCATTGCACTCTCAGGTTAAGAAACTGTAATTCTGTCCTGCGCACACCCACGTTAAGCTTCTCACCTCGGGCGACTCAATGCAGCATTCCATACGTCAAACTGCAGGACATGACAGCGAACTCTCAAATACCATGTTTAATCTTTTCCATTCTGCAGAAACATCGTTTCCATTGACCTTAGGCTTTTGTTTACCACTGCAACATTTGGCAAAAAAGATGTCAAATGTGTTTTTTGTGTGTGTTTGTGCACTCCCGTAGGCTTTCTAACCTTCGCTGTAATATTTTTTCTGTCGTAAATGATGTACTGTTGTTATCGTTCTCCTTTAAGACACTGCGAAAACATCTCTACGCAAATAAAGACAGAACAAAGCAAAGCTGTCACATTCTGCAAGCCACACTGCAAGAGCTCAACCAATAAGAGGTTTCTGCCAGGCAGCGTAAAGCCACCACTGGTGTACGGTGTTGATCTGGTAAAGACACGACCGATTTACTGTACATTTGAGACAGGAAGTGGTCACGCCACCCCTGCTGCTCCACGCCCACCTCTTACCCCTCCCCCTCACCACCTGTGCGAGTCTCACAGGATGCACACACACTTACACACCTCCAGCTGCACAAAGACTAAAACCACATATACTTGTTTTTATTCATTCACACCTCAGTGCTCCACAAATCATTAATTTACTCCAGAGACCGTAAAATGCCTCTCAAACAATAAACTCTTGTTTTTTAGGCTACTACTAAGTTAACAGTCGCTGATGCGTATCGAATTCATAATGTGACAAAAACAATGAAATTCTAAAACAAACGAAAGTGAGTATGGTCTGCAAGATGTCTGTCTTACAAAGAAATAGACCTAAATAGATTACTTGTTACTAAATAGTAAAAGACTTTATTACTTATCGTCTGTTTTCACATAACATGGTGCTCGCCATTCATATAAACATACATATACCATCAACATACATATACATATATCACATAACACAAACCCTTAATCATATTTATTATTACTATTATTAAGAAGTTAATAATGATAATGATTTTTGAAATCTATTTTATTGTTGATTCATAAAAATTATGAGTAAAAAAGATAGTCACTAATTACACTATACAAAATAATATTAATAATGATATTAGATTTTAAAAAGAGTTAATAAAATTAGTTATTTTTCTAAATATTATCTTAATTGGCAAAAAAGCAAAAAAGCAAAAAAAAAAACAAACAAAAAAAAAAAACACCCTCAACCAACATATTTAACCAAATCAAATCTATTTTATTACTGATTTATAAAAATTATGAGTAAAAAAGATAGTCACTAATTACACTATACAAAATAATATTAATAATGATATTAGATTTTAAAAAGAGTTAATAAAATTAGTTATTTTTCTAAATATTATCTTAATTGGCAAAAAAGCAAAAAAGCAAAAAAAAAACAAACAAAAAAAAAAACACCCTCAACCAACATATTTAACCAAATCAAATCTATTTTATTACTGATTTATAAAAATTATGAGTAAAAAAGATAGTCACTAATTACACTATACAAAATAATATTAATAATGATATTAGATTTTAAAAAGAGTTAATAAAATTAGTTATTTTTCTAAATATTATCTTAATTGGCAAAAAAGCAAAAAAAAAAAACAAACAAAAAAAAAAACACCCTCAACCAACATATTTAACCAAATCAAATCTATTTTATTACTGATTTATAAAAATTATGAGTAAAAAAGATAGTCACTAATTACACTATACAAAATAACATTAATAATGATATTACATTTTAAAAAGAGTTAATAAAATGTGTTATTTTTCTAAATATTATCTTAATTGGCAAAAAACAAAAACACCATCAACCAACATGTTTAACTAAATAAAATCTATTTTATTATTGATTTATAAAAAATAATGAGTAAAAAAGATAGTTACTAATTACACTATACAAAATAATATTAATAGTAATATTACATTTTAAAAAGAGTTAATAAAATTTGTTATTTTCTAAATATCATCTTAACTGGCAAAAAACACCATCAACCAACATGTTTAACTAAATCAAATCTATTTTATTACTGATTTATAAAAATGAGTAAAAAAGATAGCTACTAATTACACTATACAAAATAATATTAATAATAATAATATTAGATTTTAAAAAGAGTTAATAAAATTTGTTTTTTCTAAATATTATCTTAATAGGCAAAAAACATCAACCAACATGTTTAACTAAATAAAATCTATTTTATTATTGATTTATAAAAATAATGAGTAAAAAAGATAGCTACTAATTACACTATACAAAATAATATTAATAATAATATTACATATTAAAAAGAGTTAATAAAATTAGTTATTTTTCTAAATATTATCTTAATTGGCAAAAAACAAAACAAAACAAACAAACAAACAAAAAAACACCATCAACCAACATATTTAACCAAATCAAATCTATTTCATTACTGATTTATAAAAATTATGAGTAAAAAAGATAGTCACTAATTACACTATACAAAATAACATTAATAATGATATTACATTTTAAAAAGAGTTAATAAAATGTGTTATTTTTCTAAATATTATCTTAATTGGCAAAAAAACTCCATCAAACAACATGTTTAACTAAATCAAATCTATTTTACTATTGATTTATAAAAAATAATGAGTAAAAAAGATAGTTACTAATTACACTATACAAAATAATATTATTAATAATATTACATTTTAAAAAGAGTTAACAAGATCTGTTATTTTTCTAAATATTATCTTAATTGGCAAAAAAACATAAACCAACATGTTTAACTAAATAAAATCTATTTTATTATTGATTTATAAAAATAATGAGTAAAAAAAGATAGCTACTAATTACACTATACAAAATAATATTAATAATAATATTAGATTTTAAAAAGAGTTAATAAAATTTGTTTTTTCTAAATATTATCTTAATAGGCAAAAAACATCAACCAACATGTTTAACTAAATAAAATCTATTTTATTATTGATTTATAAAAATAATGAGTAAAAAAGATAGCTACTAATTACACTATACAAAATAATATTAATAATAATATTACATATTAAAAAGAGTTAATAAAATTAGTTATTTTTCTAAATATTATCTTAATTGGCAAAAAACAAAACAAAACAAACAAACAAACAAAAAAACACCATCAACCAACATATTTAACCAAATCAAATCTATTTCATTACTGATTTATAAAAATTATGAGTAAAAAAGATAGTCACTAATTACACTATACAAAATAACATTAATAATGATATTACATTTTAAAAAGAGTTAATAAAATGTGTTATTTTTCTAAATATTATCTTTATTGGCAAAAAACATCAACCAACATGTTTAACTAAATAAAATCTATTTTATTATTGATTTATAAAAATAATGAGTAAAAAAGATAGTTACTAATTACACTATACAAAATAATATTAATAATATTACATTTTAAAAAGAGTTAATAAAATTTGTTATTTTCTAAATATTATCTTAATTAGAAAAAAAAAACACCATCAACCAACATATTTAACTGAATCAAAAACAGATTAATAAATAAATGACACTGAACTAATTGTGTTAACATATATTTTTGATTAAATGTTTCTGTTTAATAAAGTAGTTAGACACTGGCTCATTTACATTCATTATTTAAAAGTATCAGTCTGAAATAAATAAAAATACAATAAAAACAAAACAGCAATATGGTATATACGTAAAACTGTGGTTTCCCCCCAGATCTGGGTGTTAAACTGAAAACAGACTGGTGTAGAAACAATTTTCACTCAGAAATCACTAGTAAATTTCACAAAGAATTACAAAGAAATGGCAAGTCACAATGAATTAAAATGTGAAATTAACGACTTTAAGTGTAGGTGCTTCCTATTTTTAAACTGTTGAAGCTGTTTGCCAGTTAAGTAGTAACTCCAAGAAAATTATATTTTGAATATTTAAATATTTTCAATTTCATACGCACACAAAATATGAAATTGACACTGTATTAAAACCAAAAACAGTGATGAAAGCTGCACAACAAGAGGTTAATCTATCAGAGTGTTAAACACCTCTGAATTGTTTGCGCTGATCTCTGCTGAAAGATTATTATTTATTCATGATTATTCATACAAGGGTCCATCATCCACAGATGTTTCCAATAGACTGCGGTGTAAAACAAACTCCACACACACAATGGGAATGTTTTGTTCTTGGTTCTGAAGTGAAGCAATACAAATAAATCCGTCTGGGAGGAATTCTGACCTTTGCCAGAGCCAGCGTTCCCTCCGACTGCACTCTGCCTGCCGAGTCGCTCTGGCAAACAGAAAACAACTCGCCGCACAGGGGTCACCCCCGCTGCCCTCCCAATCTCTTTTTACTAGCTGTCTCTCTCTAAAACAATGATCTCACCCACTTACCAGGAATCTGCTGATTGTTTTAAATACCTTCCACTCTTGTGGACTCAAGTCATTTTTTCCCATCCAGAAAATGGGAAAAAAATGCCAGAAGGGGAAGAAATTGACCTTGGCAGGAAGTTTAGTATCTAGCATGCCTGAGACACAGTTCATTCAGGCTCTCAGCCGACATTGTTTTAAATTACCGCTGTCCCATGCAGCAATTCAATATGGAGTAATGGAGAAAAAGAAAAAGTGAGAGAGAGAGGTCAAAAACATCCACATATTTCTGCAAGTTATGGTTGGCTGCAAATCTACGGAATCCGAAAATGAAGTCGCCAAGGTACAGGAACCGTCTCTTTTGTTTTTTCAATCCAACTCAAAACCATTTCTCTGAGGAAGAGTGTGAAGCGGAGGTTTTGACAGCATAGCTGTGGTATGTTCACCTGGGATAAGCCTCGACAGAGCATCCAATGACGCACTTACAACATTGACACTTGGCACACATACCCAATTCTGAATCACTCACATAAATGTTTAAGGGTAAATATGGCATGAAACATTCATAGCAACATCTTCCCTGGAAAGCTCAATTTTCATATATGCTAAAATATGCAGGAAAGTATTCAACAGCGTCATCCTGACAGATGGGGGAAATTGGAAAAAAACAAAAGACACAACAATACACATTTTCCAAGCTGGGCGGCACTAGTGTGTGTGTGTGGTTTAGTAAGTTTTGCGGTATGGTATGTAGGTTATATTTAATCTGAGCATCAATATTGACACAGCACACTGCATATGACTCATCTGTACCGACAGAGGCCAGTGACACCCCTGCCCTCCCGCACAGGTTTCCTCAGTCCTATTGTGGTGTGAAACCATTTTCATTTGTGTGTGTGTGTGACAGTGTGTCCGACAGTGTGTCCATGTATATAATGTATATGTGAGTGGGTGTCTGTGTAATTGCCTGAGGCTGTGCCTGGCCCACATTCACTGCAGCACTTGGAGTGGCTGATTCGCAGGCAGTAAAGACACTCTTGCCTGCTTCACTCAGGTCACTGATTGCCTGTTTGTCGTTTCTGGAGAGAGTAGTGCTCAAGCACTCTGAGCTTAAAGCTTCGGAGCAGCCAAGCACTGATAAGGTGGCCTGGAGATTTCTGCAGACAGCAGCACATCAGTGCATAAATAATGCTGGAGCAGTTAAGAGTGTGAGAAAGAGAGGGAGAGTTGCAAACTGAGATCCAGTGACACTGCAAAAGCTGTTTCCAATTCCCATGGTGCCTGCTAGAGTACACTGTGCCCTGCATACTGGTGAGGGGATAACTGTTACCTTTACTAGACAAAATGTGTTCATTTGGAATAGCCTGGAATGTTACATTTAATGTTAAAAAAAAAACACTTTATAATATATATAATATAAATAGACTTATATTCCAAAGTTTGGGATTAATAAGATTTTTTGAAAGAAATGAATACTTTTATTTACTTAATTAATACTATTAATCAGCAAGGATGCATTAAACTGATTAAAAATAAATAAATAAATAAAAAATTAAGTAAAATTCTTACACTGTTACATTTTTTTTTTAGTTTTACAAAACTTTTGAACTTTTTAATCAGCAATGAATTTTGAAAAAACAAAACAAAAAAAAAAACATTATTTTTGTTTCCACAAATATATTAAGCAGCACAACTGTTTTTAACAAATAATAATAATAATAATAATAATATTAAATGTTTACTTAGCATCAAATCAGCATATTAGAATGATTTTTGAAGAATCATGTGACACTGAAGACTGATGGCTGCTAAAAATTCAGCTTTGCATCATAAGAATATTTAAATTCTTATAATATATTAAAATAGAAAACATTTTAAATTGTATTAATTTTTCACAACATTGCTGTTTTTATTGTATTTTTGGATCAAATAAATGCATGAGACTTCTTTCAAAAACATTTAAAAATTCTTGCAGACGCCAAAATTTTAAATGGTAGTATATATATTATATAAATAAATAAATATAACATATGCATTTAAATATAAATGAAAATACAACATTTACAATTAAATGAAGTTAAATATACATTCTTAAATAATATAAATCTTTGTGCTAAAATAATAATATATAATAAAATGTTTAAATTAATACAAATTCTCATAGTCAAAATTGTTAAAATTCCAAATGACTGTCATGTAAAACAATTTGTTTAATTTATAATATGTATGTCATTGTAACAGCTGATAAATCAAGTTTAAAAAAAACCCCCAAAAAAAAACCACCACATTTACTTTAGCCAAACATTGTGTAGCACTTTGTGTAGCTTGTGTGCAAAGTTCGGTGGGTAAATTTCCCTCTTCACCTACTGTTAAGACATACGAGGCAATAGACGTAGACTTGTTTCCTGTGTCGGTTGCAGTGTCTTTCGGACTGAACATATACGCTTCCTATGATGTGGAATCTTTGAAGGCTGCCGGTTGGACCTTACGGCTCTAAAGGTAGTGAGCCACCTGTTGGACCTAACCGTTCTATCATCGGTGAGTCAGCACAGTATGAGCTGTAGGTTGAGCCGAATGGCTCTATCAAACAGTACAGACTGAGTTAGCCTCACTTCGATCTAAACTTTCTATTGATTTTAACTCCCACTCTAAGGGGAACGCAGAGGAGATGAGGAGAGGAGAGAGATGTCTGGCACATGGAAAATGTGAGAATGAATGTGTTGCAGACTGCGGAGTAAAGCACAGTTACATGAATGAGTGTGCGAAGTGCAGTGAAAGTAACCAAACAAGTCTGAAAGATGGAAAAACATTGTGATAGTGGTCTACCGTTCTCCAGGGTTCTCCAGTTGCAATGCACATGTGACTCAGCAGCTGCAGGCATGAATATTCTGACAGGGATGACAGATCCAAATTTAACCGCAGAACAAACACACACACCCCACGCACACAGGACAAGTCATCCACAGAAATCTCCAAGAGGAGATGCATTTAGCTTTAGACTTATATGGGCGGAAATAAATTAATACTTTTATTGAGAAAGGATGTGTTAAATTGATCAAAAGTGACAGCAGAGACATTTATAAGGTTACAAAAAATTTCTATTTCAAATGAATGCTGTACTTTTTAACTCTGTGTTCATTAAACAACCATTAGAAAAGACTGTTTCTACATAAAAACATTAAGCAGCAAAACTATTTTCAACTGTGATGACAAGAAATTTTTCCTGAGCACCAAATCAGCATATTACAATGATTTCTGAGAGATCATGTGACACTGGAGAAATGGTTGCTGGAAATTCAGCTTTGCCATCACAGGAATAAATTTAATTTTATATTATATTAAAATAGAAAACAGTTGTTTGAAATTGTAATAATATATAGTGATCACCATGCACATTTGCTGCATGGAAAAAGCAGCTTTGAAATTTTGCTCCACAGGAAAAGGTCATACCGGTTTGGAGAGACATAAGGATGGGTAGATGATGACAGACATTCATTTTAAAGCAAATAATCTGCCGAAGGTGTGACTCAATTGGACATGTGATTGCATGATTTCTGCCACAGCATTTCTTTTAGCTAAAATAATTGTGCTACTTAATTTTTAAAGATACAAATCATTTTTATATGGAAATTTTGGCAAGTATGGTGGAAAAACATGTACATGTACTGTAAGTATGTGCATATACACGCACAGAATCTAAAACCTGCAGGGCAACACTCTCAAACGGTGAAACCAAACTTGCCGTAAAATGAAACAGCATAGTTTCACAATGGCAAACAACTTTTGTGGTAAATCTGCCGCGGAAACAGGAAAAAACTAACAAATGACTGCAGATGATGTGCTCTGTAAATAAAAAGAGCGACAGCTGAGTAAACTATGACTCCTATCAGCTTGATCTAAAAAAGAAAATACATGAAACTGCATTTCGCCCCTCACTGTTATTCAAACAGGTACAGCTAGTTTCCATTTTTCTCTTGACATAGTTAGAGTAACACTAAAACCGCTTCTACACTCCTACATTGCCACAATATTAAATTAGGAAACAGTTCATAATGACTCAGGGCTCGCAAAATTTCAAAATCCCTGGTAGCCCTTTGGGCAGGTACTCTTCAGATTTTGGTAGCCCGAAAATTAATTTAACTATCCCAAATAAAAAAAATAAAAAAAATTTTTTTTTTTTTTTAAATATAGAAAATCAGATGGGAGTCTAAATGTCAATCAAAAATATTTTCAATACACAAATATCAACAAATATGAAGGAAGGAATTTTATTTCACTATTTACAGGGTATCTGCAGAATTTTTTAAAAATAAATTTAAGGTAATTTATGAACCTTTTTAAGAGATGCACAAGTAAAATGAACAGTATGAGCGGGGTTGGACAACCAGTGTTGCCAACTTACCAATTTTGTTGCTAAATTTAGCAACTTTTTAGACTACCCTAGCAACTTTTTCTTCCAAAAGCACCTAGCAACAAATTTAGCAATTTTTAAAATTTATTTGGCAACTTTTAGCAACTTTTGATAAGTGACTCAGACAATAAAAAGACACACATTTTCCATCCAAATTACACAAAAATAGGAAACCAAAGATGCCTAGCAGTACACACATCACGTGAATTGAGTTTGCTACTGTTTGCAATTGTTCAATTTAATAATAATAAAAATGGAATAATTGTTCATTTATGATACACTTTATTAGTAACTTGTACTTGTGATTGTTGATCAGTTAGTACAATGCAAAAGAGTCTAGTAATTTTCCAGGACATTATTATCCATTGTAACCCTGTAACCCGAAAACACAATGCGTAATTCAAAATGCAGGTAAAAAAAACAATATGGAAAATTCTTTCATATTAACATACTGTAGTAGATTGTGCCCTATTTTTACAGACTTTTCTTGGAGTGTAGCATACTATCTAATAATACACTGCTTAAATTGTTGAGAATGTGTAGTATTACTAGTTTACTAGCTATTAAAAAAAAAAACTAAATTGTAATCATTCAAAAATGTGTAAGTGCTCAATAATTCATTGTATTTAAAAATACAGTTATTTATATTTTAATATTATATTATGCATATTATTTTACGAACAAATTAACATATTTAAAATATATATTTTTGCTGAGATTTGATGTGACACAATTTTGCGCTATGATTACGCAATGACATCATCACCCAATGACATCACAATGTCATTTAGCAACTTTTAGCAACAAACTGACCTTCCTCTAGCAACTTTCTCTGAAAATTAGTTTGCAACACTGTGGACAATGTCTATGGTAACATACAGTATTAAGCCATAAAATGACATGATTTACAGTTCAGATACAGGTTTTCACAAAAACAAAAATCTTACACAACAGCATTTAAGCCTTTAGACCATTTTTATGAAAAGGGATAAATCAAGCATTAAATTATTCTATTAAATTAAAACGAATAAATATTACTGTCTTAATTGTTTAGATTTTTAGAAGGCACATTAACTTCTTTCTCATTTACAACTCTATGTGTTTGCTGTGTAAAAACATGGGTCGATATTTGCATTGATCTGACCATAAACAGCAAGAAAGGCTTATTGGAAATGCTAATTCATTCTCTGCCACGAGGTGGCGCTTTAGGAGCGGCGTAATATAGCGGTTTCCCTGTGAGCGGCTGTACACAAAGCAGCACCGTCCGCGCTCATAAATGCTGCTTTATCAGACATTATAGGTAAGATGAAATAAAAATGCCAACGACACATTTCTGAGGACAGTCGGTTCCCTTCAGATACATTCACATAAAGACATCTGCGCTGCGTTTTGACTTGAAACATGCAGCGCTCATATTTATTCAGTTGCATCATTGCCTTTTGGAGTTTAATCCAGCTGTATCGCCATTCTTGTCTTTCCGTCCCCAACTGTAAGACCTTTTGAAATTATAGTTGAGACATTTCTTATACCATTTAACGTATTTAAAAATATTTTATGGCCTTAAGTTTGATACAACTAAATTGAAGAGTGTTTAAGGACCCGTGGGAGCCCTGTATTTAAGGTAACCCGTCGGGCAGGGCGGTGATACATTTTGGTAGCCCGACTAGAAAACACAATAGCCCTGGGACGTCGGGCTAGCGATTTTGCGAGCCCTGTGACTTAAATATAAAAACACTGATTATGACAAATGTCACTAGTGCTCATAAATGACCTTTATTTGAATCTCAGAACAACTTATATACACCATTCATATGAATTTTCATACAAGTTCATATAAGTTGTCTCTTATGCTCACAAAAGCTGCATTTATTTGATATAAACTACAGATAATATTGTGAAATATTATTACATGGCAAAGCCAAATTTTTAGCAGCATTACTCCAGTCTTCAGTGTCACATGATCTTTCAGAAATCATTCTAATATGCTGATTTAATGCTCAAGAAACATTTGTTATTATTATAGAAACTAAATACAGTTGAGCTGCTTATTATTTTGTGTTGATACATTTTTTCAGGATTCCTTGATGGATAAAAAGCTCGAAAGAACAATTTATTTGAAATAGAAGTCTTTCTAAATGTCACTTTTGATCAATTTAATGCATCCTTGCTAAAGTATTAATTTATTTTAAAAAACCTTACTGACCCTATACTTTTGAACTGTAGTGTAGATTGAGAAAATGATCAATGAGAAAGAGAGCAGAATGGGAGAGGTTTACTATGTGCGAGAGAGGCTGACAGTATCAAAACAGCAGCTGTGCCGTGTGTTTACTGCTCTCTCAGAGCCGCCGCCGCCAGGAGGAAGCACCGAAAATCCGACAGACACACGTCATCCATTAATAACTACACACATAAATCCCTCGATTCAGCTTAAAACAGAACTCCCACGAAGAAGGAGTTTAAAAAGCAATGATCTGAACATTACGGTAATTGCGTTAATTCAGCGCTCCGAGTGGAATTCTCTTTCCGCACGCCGCTGAGGGCCGGAGAGACTGTTGACTGTTACGGAATTCCTGGTGTGGTTTTTATGGGCTTCCATTGAGTCGAACGCTTCCACTATTCCACCCATAAACTTCCTGCTCGTTTGCGCTTGTTGTTTTTAACTGGAGCTCAATTCAGGCCAGATGTGGACCGGCCTGTCAGTCATTTTTATTTATTTGTTTATTTGCGTTTTAACACCGTTTAAGAGCACTGGATGACAGTGGCGAGTCAAAACTTTCAAATGAGACAATTTCACTGGGATGATTTATAATCTGACTAAGGTAACACAAGCAGGCAATCCCGAAAATGCCAGAACGAAACAGTCCAATCAGGATTTGGCCTGTGGCAACAGCCAGAGAGATCTGCCTTGGCACAAACACCGATGAGGGCGAACACACAGAGAGATTCCCTCTACTGTCTGCGGGTTTGTGTGCCATTACAAACACGCTCACTGCGCAGTGACTGATGATGCCAATCACTCACTGCCACCCAAATGCCATGCGAGAAGAGAAAAAAGCCCCGTCTGAACTTAAATGGCTCAGCTTGCGCTCTCAATCTCTCTCTCTTTTCCTTTTTCTCCCTCTCAGAGGCTGGAACTTGGTCAAACATGCCTTAGTGCTGACGTGGGACGGCTATGGGAACATGTTTTCATACCCAAGGCTCTTATTCTCTGCAAAGAGCTTTACTGGTGGGCTTATTCAAACAGGCGGGAGAGAAGAAATGCTAAAACTTGTAAAATCTTAAATGTACCAGAACACTGCTGTTCCAGTACTATGATGCATGAGAGTCTGAAATCTACTTAATCCAATATCAATCATTAGGCATTAATGAGGTTGATGTATTTTCCTACTCTAGTTACTCAATGCCATCCAAAACAATCAACGACAATGGGATTGGCTCTTTAGAAAAATTATTCTTAATACCTGTCAGTTCATGAATCATCAGCATGAGAACGCCTAGACTAAAAAATTGCGGTTAAAAATCATAAGAATGAAAATAATACTGAAAATACCAAAACTGTAATAAATTTGACTGATCGGTTGTGAGCGAGAAAGCAAATCATGAGACTGACTTGCAGAGAGAACACGCTGAGGGTGGGATATTAGTAATGGAGGGAGATCTTAATGAAGCTGTTAATTACGCTGCAGACTCAGGTCAGACAGACTCATCCTCCCTGAAATTATAATTTTATTATGAGTGCTGACAGGGGCTTTTTTTGCACTCTCTTTATTTCCATATAAGAAAATGTACATCTGTTCAAATTCAACAAGACAGCTTACATTACATGGGATAGGAGGAGATTTATGTATGGTAACAGGGGTTTTCAGATTGGGGTCTGGGGTCTGGCTGCATAGGAGTGTTTGGGGGTCCATGAAAAAGTTTAGAAATAAAAATAAATAAATAATAAGATTAAACTAAATAAATAAGAAATATTAACACTAAAGTAAAATAATAAAATAAAAAATAATTTAAAAATTGATTAAAATAAATGAAATAAATCTATTTGAATAAACAATCACTACATCTAACAGTACAGTATTACAACGAGTATAAAAAACAAATAATGCAGCGTAATAATGATATTTATGTAATAATGTAATTTTTCCAAATATTTATAATGTTGATTTTTCACAGTATAAATTGGGGCTTTATTCATCAAAATATATTCAGTGGCTAATTACATTTTGCAAAAGGATGCAAAAAGGATAATCATATTTGGAGGTGACATCTAAAAGATTGAAAAACCCTGTTTTGAAAGAGAGAATAAAAAGCACACGTTTCTATTTATGCAAATACGTTCTATTAGACTGATTAGCATATACACTTTAAGGAGATTACCTTAAACCACAGACCTATCTAGCACAACACAAACATTTGTAACATTTACTAAAGTTTCGTTAGGTTTGTTAAGGTTCAGTTTGCATCATTTACATGCAATCAAAACCCATAGGACTTCCTTCTTTGAGACACAAAAGAAGATGTTAGGCACAATGACAGCCTCGGTCACCATGCACTTTCATTGTATGATGCAAAAAGAAGCAACGATAGTGAATGGTTATTCCGGCTCTCATTCTACCTAACACCTCCTTTTGTGTTCCACGAAAATAAGAAAGTGAACAATATGAGTACATGATGCCAGAATGTTCATTAATTTGAAAGAACTGTCACTTTAAGGCATCTGCTGATGCAAAATCTATATCTGTGATCTCCATCAGGGAAGAACCCATGAGACTGTAAAAAACAAACAAACAATGGCGTCATATCTGCAACACCAGATCATGCATGTACATTCAAATCGATTTTCAAACTTAAAATCACATTCTTTTTTAAATAAGACAATAACGTGGGTTTTGTAGCTATGGTTTGCTAGAGTCTACCTTAAACGCTTAGAAGGGGGAGGGGGCAAGTGTAAACAGTTTCATAAAAGGACAAGGGTTTAAAAAGCGATCCAATGAATACGCAATTAGGGCAATGGGAAATTCATTTAAATTGATGCAAAAACATGCAGCAACGATATGGTGATGGTTGAACATTTCAGTCAGTCATGTATCTGGGGCAAAGGAAAAATATCCTGGATGGTTCAGTAGCGCCGCAGACAAAGGAATGCACGCGTAGCTCAAACTGCTGCATCACCTCATTTCAAATGCCTTCATAACATTGATTCATTCAGACGCCTGTCAACTCACTCACTGAATTACCGGAATTAATTAATTAAACGATCTGAGTGTTGGGAATCATAACCGAAAGGAAGAACATAATTATTGTCTGGGATTCTCAGCACAAAATCATCCTATATATATATATATATATATCCCACCATTATTAAGTGGCTTTTTGTCTCAATGCATAAGGGGAAATAAGTGAAAAAAATAAATAAATAAAATAAAAATCTAGGAAATAAATCAGCCAAGCCATTCATAACTTCTAACCTATCCACATAAACTTCTACAGCTACCAAAAATGCTATAGAAAAGTGCGTTTAAAAATCTCCAGCGTTTATTTACGGATATCTCTCTACAAAAGCAGAAAGGTAAGTATCACTTCACATTCCCGAACGCTCGCGCCCGCGCTTATTATTACATCCACCTCTGCTGTTGTCCGTTAAATTAGTCACATTATTTAACGCGGAACTTAATTCGAAACACCTGCATCATTGAGGGAAGTTCATCGGTGTTACATGAAGACCGGGGGTCCAGCATTCCAACGCGCGCGCGCTGAGAACGGTCCCTCGTTCCTTTAAATGGTAGTCGAGACGTTTGCACTGGCTGCTGAACCAAATAAGGCTCGCCGTCCCTTACACAGCAAATATTCTGCTGATTTTATGGGGATTAATCAGAGTGTGTAATGCAATGGCTGTGCTTTACATCAGAGATGTGCAGCGCAGAACAAAGACAGCGTGCTTCCCATTTTTACAACCCACTGCAGTAAGCACATTTTCCGAGCAGCCGTGTATTTTTATCCGATTGCTCTTTGAAACAGCGGTGAGCTGATATGCAGCCCCTGCTCTCTAGATGAAACCCTCATGAATATTTATATAATATACATTAATTGTGAGCACTCGTTGTGGCAAAAATCATATGATGTTAATGATATTAACCGCTGCGATAATTATTAAACTATTGCAAGCCGCTTTATTTCTCAACTTATCCATTGAATAGGAAGAAAAGGAGGCGGGAATCTACACCGGGGGTCGTTGTTATGATCGGTCAAGGCCGAGTGACAACTTCTTTTCTTTAAGCGAAAACAAGCCATGCCTGACCCCTCCTCCCCCCGGGATCGCAGCGCATCCCACTACAGCAAACACACACTAACTATTGTCACTGCTGCACAACAGGATGTGGTGGTAACCGTGCGTTTAAAAGGGAGTGTGTTTTGAGCTGAAGTAAACCCAAGCAGGCATGCGGTCGAGTTTTTCCCCTTTCAGTGATATCTGCCAATATTTCGTGACACAAAGCCTCCAAGTAGCCTACCTGGTAGCTGTGAAGTAGCCCACTCAAAAACACAAGTTTGGCGCTCTGTTTCCATTTACGACAGACGAGTCACATGTAACGCACAGGACGCATCGAGCAAAAATAATCATGCAACTCACCTTCAGCCAATTTTTTTTTTCCTTGTGATCCAGCCCTTTTGTCCGTTTAGCAAATATTTTTTTTTCACATGATGACTTCCTTGCAGACTCCTAAAGCCCCCGGGCTGCAGGGAGATCACGTTTTGCCGTGCACTCTTTCAATATTTCTTTTTCTTTAGGAGGAAAATAAGCACGTTTATGGTTGTAAAAGTGTTTCTAAAAATGTGTGTGTGGTGATCTCTGCAGCGTGCGGCTCTGTCGTCTCTGTTTGTTACACTCGAATGAAACGCCTACTCTCAATCGCTACATTGTTGACATTCGCGCACTGACGTCATCCCACCCCTCATTCACAACATAGCGCGCGCTGCGCATTGCGTTGCTGCCTCCAGCGGCAAGACACCTTACTCCAAATATGTGCGCAGCCGCGGTTCGCGAATTAGAGTAGCGGGGACAACCGATGTGTGTTCCGAAGCCTGTTTCACGAGTACAGGCTGATCCTAGACGAGGACTTTTTAAGACAATACATACAAATTGAAACTGAATTTCGTTTGAAATGCGTGTATTGAACAGGCTACTGACCTCTTCATTATGAACATTACATCGTTTTCTACTATGCTGTAATTTCCTTTTTCTTTTTTTTTTGTAATATCAGATTAGTTTATTCAAAAAAAAAAAATTATCTTTGTATTTGTTTCTCATTTTTAATTAATTTTTTTTTTTTTTACATTCTCAGTGTAGGTTTATTTTTTCAAATTCAAATTCTATACAGGACTACTATGCTGTGAGTTCACTTTTATAAAATTGTTTTATTCAAAAATTATTTTATATTTGTTTTTATTAACTTTTTGCACATTTACAAATGAATATTTTTCAGTTTAGGTTTATTTTCAGTTTCTGTATAGGCACATAGCTTTTTACTAGGCTGCATGTGATTTTTATTTTGTAATATCAAATTGGTTTATTCAGAAAATGTTATTGTAGTATTATTATTATTATTTACTTGTGAATATTTTGAAAGTTAATTAATATATAGGCACATTAATGTTTTGGCAAAAGTGTAGGAAAAATATACAGTTCAATAAACACAATTAGACCACTTTTGATTATAAAAAAAGAAGGAAAAATGAGCAATTCAAGCAACTACAATAACGTAAAAGATAACTTACAAAAATGTGAAAACATTAAATACATATTTTGGCCAACAAATATAATCAAAACATTTGTAAGATAAAGCAAATGTGACTTGCCCTGTCATTCATGAAAAATGCACTTGTCCTGTGAAGAGTTCAAACTTTCAGTTAAAATCTACCTTCATTATACAGTTGACTCTTTAATGAATGACTCTTTAATGAACATGTGTTTTATTGAGGTTATATATTTGTATAGCAAAAATATGAAAATGCTAACATTTTAGTCTGGGGGACAGCAGGTTTTGAAATAGGTGTTCAAAACCAAACACTGTACAAAACATCAAAACAGCCAAAAAAAGAAAAAAAGAAAGAATGCACAGCCCCCCTTGATAACATAACAGTCACTATTAATGCAATAATAATAACAAAAACAACAACAACAATAAGCTATATTAGTTGTTTTAAACAACTAAGTACTTTCAGCTAGAGTGCTGAGATGACTTTGTGAAAGCAGCTTACCTGGGGAACACAGCTCCTAATTCCAGCATGCTTTGTGCCAAACCATCCTACTTACTGTTTACACAAGAGAGCTTCAGCTGAAAATATTCTCATTTCTAGTGTAGAATCCTTCCCCTGGGGAACATGCATGTAATTATGAATGATCTAGCAGCCACAGACAGTTAATTTGTTTTTCTTATTTTATAATTCAGGGCTCCCTGTCTCAGTGTGGGATTAAGCATACACAAGAAACAGTCCAGTAGAGTCATAGTAAAACTGGATTTTGAAAATATAGAAATGTATTAAATAAACAAACAAACGAATGTTGTTGGTTATGAAATATGTGAACTTAGCCTAGTTATCAAGTTACCCTTTTCTTTCCACCTGAAGAACAACATCTAGTGCGCTGAAGAATATATTACGGTTATTATAGTGATTTGCATGCAAAATAATTTAAACATATTCTCCCACACTGTTCCGGCATATATGCATATAAAACACTCTCATTTGTCTTTTACTGAAGGATCAGAACTGTCATTTATGGTGTTGACTGTTGCACAAGAAACATTCACAAGGACTCAATGTCCACATATGAAAAGCCAAGGAGTTCAAGAGGCATTCCTGCACTCGCTGACCTTTCCCTGTGGTCTTCTCCCAGGGGCCCCATGGCACCGTCGGATTGAGTGACTGAGTGATTTAAGGCAGATCATCAAAGTCATGAGACCACTGATTCCCACCACCATTCTAGTGGAGAAGCAGACAGGTAGATAGATAGGGAGAACAAGCGAGATATAAAATAGACTTTGCATTTTGGACTGGACCTTTTATTTTACTAACTAACCTATAAATGAGAGAAAGTGGCCCCACTGCAGCTTAAACAAACAAAAAGCTCCAAAACTTCCCTCTGTAATTAACACTTCAACACATTGTCATGTCTAAGGTTCAGACAGAGCACTTGAGGAATGAATTTCTCCTTCAACAAGACAGCGGACAAGTACTGACACGTATATGTATGCATATGTATATATATATATATGTTAGAAAGCATCTTCATACATGCATATACATATATAATTTAAAATAGTGCTTTTCTGTTTGAATAAATTATCAAATGTAATTTATTCAGTGATGGCAAAGCTGAATTTTCAGCTCATATCATTACTTCAGTCTTCAGAGTCACATGGTCCTGTAGAAATCATTCTAATAAGCTGATTTGCTGCTCAAAAAACATTTAATATCATTAATGTTGAAAACAGTTGTGCTGCTTCATATTTTGTGATACATTGTTTTTTCAGGATTCTTTAATGAATAGAAAGTTCAAAAGAACAGTGTTTATTTGAAATAAAAATTTTTGTAACATAAATGACTTTGTTTTTGATTAACGTAACGCATCCCTGCTGAAAAGAAGTATTATTATTTTTGTGAAAAATTGAATTCTTTAAAGAATAGAAAGTTTATTTGTCAAAGAACTCTTTTGTGACATTATAAATACCTTTTTACCTTATTTATAGTTCACATCTTCATCATAACAAATTTTATTTCTGATTTAAAAAAATTCTCAATTGATTCTCAATTAAAAAAAAATAATCAAATGGAGTATTTCTAACAATTTATCTGCTGGAATGCATGCATATTTGTTAAACATTGAGGAATCATGATATAGAAACTTTTCACATTGCTGTTTACTTTATTTTTATGTTTATATACCAGCCATATAACACAGTCCTGCTCCTGGACCAACACACCTGCTTGGAAATGTTTTAGTAATCCTAAAGAACTTGTTTAGGTGTTTCAGGTTGGTAGCGTTGAAGCTAAACTTTGCAGGACAGTGGCCCTCCAGGAGCAGGACTATTCACACCTGGTATAACAGCTTAAACTAATTTTTTTAATGTCTTTCAAAAGGTCATTAGAGTTCTGAAATGTATATTGGAGAAGAAAAAATATGAAAATTGCTAAACAGCTGCACGAAAATTGCCAAATAAGTGATTTTATTGTTCTGGGTAGAAGTTCATCGAAGCACAGCGCAATATCAGACGACATGTCAAATCCCGCAAGCTGCCGAAATGTATGAGTCATAACAGTAAGGACTGGTGTAAAATCAAAACAGGCCCCCTGAACCAGTCAAATGCACAACAGTCGGCCACACTTGATGACTCATTTCGGAGGAGATTAATTGACTTTGCGGTCGCTGCAGTGCAACATGGTGCCAAATGACATCCATATACTGGCTCGCTAAGGTGCGAGGCAAGCCCCGACAGAGGCACAAAGACGTAAACTCAGCCGTATACTCAGAGGCCAGCCAACGTTGCATTTCAAGCCAAATGCTTTGATTACGTCAATTGCTGCTTCCCCAGCAGAGCCTCGGGGAGCAGGCTAACCGCCATTCACAACACAGACACCACACAGATACTAACAACAGCTCAGGTTACCTACAGGACAGGTAACACTTCCCCCCTGAGAACGCTGCACACCTCTGTGCACACAGGACGGTACACTTTCACCCACACTCTCACTCATTCATACATGCAGGCTTATTGCACACATCACAAAAAAAGATGAATAAAAGAGATAGTACTTTATGATCGAAAATTGTAAGACATATTCATAACATTGTATTATAATTCACCCTAAATTTACTCAACTTCATTTTTTGAAGAATATCTTGGCCACTCTTTTCATTGAGGACTGAGGCTGTAGCTACAAAATAACCCTAAAATAAAATAAAATTGATTCATATGTACTATATTCTGAATTTTCAGAAGTCATACAATAGTTTTGTGAGATAAACAGATTAAATGTAAGGCACTATTAACTGGATATCTTGATCTCTGCGTTAGTTTTTATTTACATGTTCATGAGAGAAGTAGTGATGTCTGATTTATGGTAAAAAAAAAACAAACAAAAAAAAAAATCTTTTGAGTCAGATCCACTGAATCCTGTTCACAAAACTGGTCTGATTGATTTGTTCGATTCAGTCCTTGAGTTTAACTCCTTGCACTATTTTAGCATTATTTATATAGTATTTTAATTAAGTTTGAGTCATTTTAGTATGTGCTTTTGTCACATATTAGTTTATTTTAATATTTATATTTGATTTTAAATATTTTAGTTGATCATTTTAGTACTTCAACTTATTTCAGTTTTTCACTTTATATTTATATTTCATTTCATGATTATTTCAAATACAGTTTACAATTACAATTTTTTTAATATATATATTTTTTTTACTTAACAAAAACAACGCCGACCTACTAATGTGATCAGGTTTCAGTGGTTAACAGCTTACTAGAGGGGAAAATTATCATAATAATGATCATAACTTTTAAGACACTTTTATGATGCTTTTGTGTTTGTTTTGAAGCTCTAAAGCCTCAGTCCCCATTCACTGTGACTGCATGGAAAAGAACGAACAGCGCATTATTTAAAAATTTCAGAAGCAAGCAAGTCATAGAGGTTTGGAACGACATGAGGGTGAGTGAATGATGACAGAACCTTCATATTTGGTTGAACTAATCCTTTAAGCTCTGTTTTTGGCGGACCTCTCCTTAAAATTTTGGACAGAAAGTTGTTACTCTGCAGAACATCTTCAGACATTCAGATGAAAGACAGAACTTCCACATTTGACAGGCTGTTATTGTACATTTGTCAGCTGAGGCCAAGTGTGGGTGTTTATGCATGTATATATGTGTGTGTGTGTGTGGGTGGTTAAAGGTTGTTTAAGAGTTCAAACCTGAGCCAAACCAATAGTTTTGTTCTTGGCAGTAGAAACATTGCATTTCTTGATCAGCCACATCTTGTACTGAGAGCAAACCAGTCAAACAATAACAGCGCTGTGTTTATTACCCTATTTATTGTAGTGATGAAGCCCTATTTACCATAGTGATGAAAGTGAGAGTGTACAGAAAAGAAAACGACAGTTGTACCACATTTATCAGTGATGAATCATGAGAAAAATCCCTTTGAATCTTGATATCAAAATGATCTTCAGGAGGATACTTTCAAAATGCATGCACTTGTTTGAAATAGACTTATTAGATAACAGATTGGCATTCTATAAATAATTACAGCACATGACTCTACTAAGATCAGCATAACAAAAGATCTAATCCATTTGTACACATAAAACAACTCCGTACACCGTTATGATGTGCCGAGAGACAATGTTGTGCAGGCTGGCTATTGAAGCAAATCCTTTGTGCGGTTTATAAAATGAGAATCTGTAAACTAAACTGCTCTGAAAGCTCAGCTAAGCAAAAGCATATCTGTCTAAATACACTAAATGTCTATAATTGATGAGTTAGCACACAAAGAACCACAGGAATTAGCACTGATGTTGAAAACAAAGCTTGAAAACACCTCACCACAGAGGCATGTGAGAGTGTTGCTGTTCAAAGGTGTTATTGTGATAACGCTGACACCCTACGAGCTGCAGCAATTATGGATCATACACTCAATATCAAATGAAAAATATCAAAGCTTCTGCCACAGCAAACATGTTCCTTTAAAAAATTAGCAGCCCTTGAGACTGTATAAGTGCATAAATTAACATCCTGTTTGCTCATAATGCCTGAAGATGGTAAGACTACGTAAACGGGATACAGTAATGCACTCAGGCTATCATTTTCCCCCATGTGGTCTGTTTTTCGTATACTAATGTCTGTGTGCATTCAGCCCCTGTTAGCTGGATTAAACGGATGAAATCCTGTACATCCAGACTCTCTAATTAGATTTCTGTAGGTGGGCAGCTACAGTTCGCTCTCGGGGCCATGTCTGACTGAAAACGAACAAACAGGGTGTGTGAGATGACTCATCAGTTTTGAAGCTGAGAGTCTGAAGCTCCTGTGTTGTGCAGGGAGATGTTCATCACTCCACATGCTCAAAGCCATTACCTTTCCACCCACGCTGTCACCCACTCACACACAAAGGCGATCACAACAATAGCTGTGGTTTGTCTCTCCATCTCTCTCTCACGGTCAAATTATCTTTTGATCATTTAGATTCTTTCTCACCTACATTTTCATCCACTGAATTTAAGGTTTTGAAGAATCAAACAGCCATGATGATCTTAATTTCTTGTGTGTTTACTGTTTAGCCTAGTTGCATAGTCATCTGCTTCTCTAATCTGAGTCCAGCAGAATGGGACTTTTCGCTGTTTGCATCACTGCGGCTGCCTGTGTTTCAACATTTCAAACAAGCATTTCATTAGTGGTGGGGATTTTTCAAAGGCTTTCCTGCAGTTTTTTATGTTAGAGGATGGCAACAAGTGGTTGTCTTTATGAGCGAGTCAGTTGAATCATTCAGTCAACCGATTTGTTTTATAATACTGATTCTTTCGGGGATGAAACAAGTGACTGTTTGAAGCAAGTAACTGCTTTTTTTTTTTTTTTGAGTGTTTCATTGAATCATTAACTCAACCGATTCTTTTAAACTCTGATTTATTCAGGAATTAAACAAATTGCTGGCTTTATGAGTGGCTCAATGAATTAATTACCCAACCCAGTCATTCAATAACATTTGAAATATGAATGAGCCATTGAATCATTCAGTCAACCGATTCAAGCACTTATTCATTCAGGAATGAAAAACAAATGACTGCCGGTGCATCCTAAATCATGTACTGTCTAAGTAGGAACTATATATGAATTTGAACTTACTTCTTGACTGTTGAAAAAAAGCATGTTCTATATTAGTATGAATATGAGTAGTATGAATGAAATTCAGATGAATTACCTAACCCACGTAACCTGCAACAAGCATCCAACAAATTATCGCCATTATGAGTCATTGAATCAATAACTCAGCTGATTTGTTCAATAGCACTAATTCATTGAGCAACAGAACAAATGACTGCTTTTATGAATGAGTCATTTGAATCACAGCCAATCAACTCATTCAGCAACACTAATTCTTTCAGGAATAATAATAATAAAAAAGATTGCTGGTGCGTCCTAAATCATGTATTGTCTGAGTAGGTACTATATTTGAATTTGAAATTTCTGACTGATAATAAAGTATGTTATATATAGTATGAATATGAGTAGTATGAATGAAATTCGGACGTATTACATCCTTTATGTTGTTACTATCATGTAACCTATCAGCGTCAGTTGCTTTGCTTCACTGCCATTCATTAATCCTCTCCCAAGCCTCATGGGACAGTATAGTATCCAACAAATTACTGCCTTTATGAGTGAGTCATTGAATCAATTACTCAACTGATTTGTTCAATAGCACTAATTCACTAAGCAACAAAACAAATGACTGCCTTTATGAATGAGTCATTTGAATCACAGCCAATCAATTCATTCAGCAACACTGATTCATTCAGGAAAGACATTCCACAACTACATATTTCTCAGATGTGCACAACGGTTAATTCGGTTTGACTTCATTTAGAATTATTTTCAGTGAAGAAAAAGCACAGAAAGTAACTGACAATATTGTTTCTGAAATGGAAATAGTTCAATGTTAATTTCTTGCTTTAATAAAGACAATTTTACAGCACTCTTACTTGTAGCTCAGTATTGTTCTTCACTGTCAGTCTTTCAAAGTGCCTTTTACAAGCACAAGGTCACATTTATTACACTAAAGAAACTGTGTCATACAGAGAAAGCCAAAAAGCTCCAACAAAACTGATTCTTAATGTTCATATATTTGTTGTCTTGTACTTGAAGAAACTGGGTTTATGGAAATATGAAGTGAAACCTGCTCAGTATGGTTTGTAAGCCACAGGCTCCCTCAAATCAACGACAGGGACTCACAGTTCCAACAATTGCAATGTGTGAAAATGACACTGTTAAAATAGGGCCGTCATCTCACATCTTAAACGTGCTGATTTGAGCGAGAGGGAACATGTATCTCTTTAAATAGCATTGTATCAGCATACATAAACCATTTACCAATTTACTTCAGGGCCAAACTATTCACATTATGTACCAGAAGATCATTCTAATGTTCTCCATCCTTTAGGAAAAGAGTGAATCAAAGACCTCAGACTGGTGCACCAGCAGCAGTGAGATCTCTTTGTCTCCTCTGAAGGGTCTCGGAGGAGCTGTGCTCGCAAGCATGCGAAGAATCGCCCATAGCCACGTTTGAAAAGGGCTGGCCAGGGAATCATTCTGATTAATGAAATAAGTTATCTGGAACACTGTGGAATTTATAGACTGATATACAGATATTATGACCCAAATTCTGGCCATTACTAAAAACTGCAACCACCTCTACCATTCCTAGCCTATTTCCAGGCAGTTACCATGGTTACAGGAAGAGAAAGAGAGGGGGAGAAGATGAGAAAGAGAGAGATCTAATACAATTTTCAGAGAAACTTTTTCACCAACAAAAAAAGAGAATGATGATGTGTTGAAAATGACATGCATTTTCAAGGAACACCGCTGATGGAGCGTGCAAGACAAAAAAAAACAGCTTTGCTGTCTGGGGAATCGCTATTAACAACTCGTGTGATTTTATTGCATCAGCTTCTAACTCACAATTGATTCACCAACTGTAACCCGGTACACAAAGATACAGAAATGTCACGACCGCCCTGCAGTTTCTGTAATGTGTAACTGTTCCTAATGACCTCATCGAAGCCCAGGGTTCCTCCGGTCACCCTAAACCCTCCATAGTCTGTCATTTCTCACCATCGCTCTGAACAACAAAAAACAAAAGGCCAAGATGACAGCATCTCATCCGACGGCCCCTAAACAATACCCTCAGTCCTTTTCTCAACCTCCTGAACACTTAACACTGGCCAGAGAAGATACATCACACAATACATCACTAAAGAAGAGAGAAATGACATCATGTGGACTGAATGAGTTTGATTCAAGTCGCAGCAACCTCAAGCACATGGCGTGACAACAACTGCACAGGTAACATTTAACCCTAATTTGCACAATACTTGTTATTCTAGGCTGTAATACACACCACCTCCCTCAAGTTCCTTTATCTTTTAGTTATTAGTTCTTTTGCTAATGATAATGTTTTAATTTACTACTTCTTTAATTTAAGAAATTATGGTTCAGTTATTTTTGTAGAAATACTTGATGCACATAGTTGTGTTTGTCATTTGTGTGTGTGTTTGTGTGTTTTAATCAGCACCGGTCTCAGCATCACACCAGATTCCTTTGTTTGAGACAGGAAGGGTTTGCGGATGAAGAGCAATGAATGGCTCTATCGTCCTCTTTTGGTTTAAATAAGTATTACATCGTCGAAACACGAAAGGAATATTCCAAGGTAAACCCAATGGATGACAAAGTGTTGATTACAAGAAATACACAATAAATAATTTCCACTTGTCCTTCCTTTTCTTTAAATAATGTCAAATTCTCGGCTAACGTAAGGCTCAGAGAAACTACAATACAGTGATAAAATACAATTAACACTATTTCGAAAGTAAAGCCCAAGATTTTAATGTGAAAAAATCTTTTACTAACATTCTGTGTGAAATTACAATTTTACTTAAAGCGACAGTTCACCCCAAAATGAAAATTCTGTCATCAACTGTTGCTGGTCCCCACTGACTTCCATTGAATTTTTCCCATTCTATGAAAGTCAATGGCTACCAGCAACTGTTTTGTTACTGACATTCCTCAAAATTTCTTCTTCTGTGTTCTACAGAACAAAGAAGCTCGTACAGGTTTGGAACAACTTGAGGTTTAATAAACGATGACAGAATTTTTATTTTTTGGCGTTTACTTGCCATGACAATATAACTATCGACCCTAAAAAGATTTAAACAGCTTTAAAGCTCAAATAATCATCAAGTTTTAACACAAGAATTTTAGTGCTTTATAAAACCTTTACATTAACACGTTTAAATTCTCCAAAAAGTATGAGACTATCCCCCGGTTTCACAGACAAGGCTTAAGCCTAGTCCTAGACTAAAATGTAAGTCTGAGCTGTTTCAACTGAAATAAACTTGCACTGACTGATCTTAAAATATATCAGTGCATTCATTTTGTCTCAGTATGGTCACCAGTAATGTTTTTTTCTAAGGCACATTTATAAAAATTACTTAAATGTCCTAATTGAACTATGGCCTAATCCTAGTTTAACCTAAGCCATGTCTGTGAAACCAGGCCTAAATATATTAACAATGTACTGAACCTTAAATATTATTGTTAGATTTTTTAAAACATCAAATTATTTTAAATTTAGATTTTATATAATTACAACTATTAAATTTAATTTCTCTTAAGGAGAATCCCATCATTTTTAATATGACTGCTCTAATGAAAAATAGTGTACATATAATATACATAGTAGACTGTTAATTTATATAAACACTATAATCCTAGATCTTCATCTTGCTTCAGTATATGTTGGCTTACAATACTAAATACTTTTAGACTAAGTTGTTGCATTTTAATGTTACACAATTTAACCATCAAACAGCATATTCAGTAAATGCAGAACACCAAACTTATTTCTATATAATATCAAATAAGATGAATTTATTTATACATTGTATATATATGCTAACTGTGAATGATTTATGGTTACATTATATACGTATTTTTATTTACATATACAATTTTATTATAGAGAGAGAGAGAGAGAGAGAGAGAGAGAGAAAGTTTGTGAACAACATCCTGTTTATATAAATGTTGAAGTGAAGACCAGAAACAGCAGAGACAGTCCCGAGGCATGTTTACCTGTTCCAATTTATTTCAAGATGCGACCTTCACCTGTGTATTCCCGTTCCCAACAGCTTAAGAAATCAGACATCTTATTTACAGCACATAGTACAGAAACTTATGAACATTGAACTCTAAGAAAAAAAAAAAAAAATACACTACTTCACTGTTAAACAAAAAGATTTGCAGAGAACTCACTTGAATATCTTGAACATCCAAATGTGTCTTTACCCTGCTCAAGATTTTCACGGTACAGTGAGCATTCTTCGAGAACCAGTTATGGTAGGCTTGTGCAAAAATGTGGGTTGAGTTGTGTTGTGGGCAACAAAGTGTGACATCTAAAAGGAAATCATACCTAATGTAACAATGCGACTCTGATTTCTCTTAAATGAAGTACAGGGATGTAAAACTAGTGGTAAGAACAAGGAACTGAACTAAAAGTGGGCCGACTGCCCTTATCCTAATTTCTTGATTTCTGCAGCATATTGACAAGATCATTCAGACCAGACGACAAACTGGCCGCTCTTGATTTCATTCATGTTGCATTTGCAGGCCTTTTAAAACTCTCACTCACGTTTCTAAACTCGTAATTGCATCAAGTGTGCCATGTGTGAGCGGTCTCCTTGCAGTAATGCAAAAGACGTCAAGTAAAATGCAAGCGATTCAACTCTAAGGCATTGTGTGAACTAAAAATACATAAATCAAGCTCAGAGAAAGAGCGTCTTTCCCACACTTGCAACAAAAAACTATGAAGTGGATCTCTGAAAACCCTGGATAAATTACCATACACGGTTAGATAAAGCAAAGAAACAAGAATACTGAAGTCATGATTAAAACATTTGTAGTCAATCACATACTCTCAAGTCCATTTGTTTCGTTATCGGTTTTAAAACGGGATGTTAAAGGAAGCGGATTACAAACGGCATTTTCTTGTGAGGCCGCACATACACACAGATCATCCCTTGTTTGTCCATAAACACAAGGTCGACATGCAAGGCATATGCAAAATACATCCCCCGATTTCAATCGATACATTATAACACTTTTTAGAGCAGACAAATCAAAAAAAAGGAAATGTCTACAGCACTTTTTTTTTTTTTTGCATAAAAAGGGGTTAAAATGAAAGTACACGCAAAGTGAATGCAACAAAATCTAAATTTAAAATGATATAATTAGCTTTTGTATGTAACTTTGCTTTCACATTCTCAAGGACCAACACCTAATCGAGGGGAACAGGGAATTCTGGGATGTTCGTGGAAGGGGAAAAAACTAGTGACATTCCAAATGACCTCATTTGACGTCCTCCTTTTAAACATCTCTATACTTAAAAGCCCTGGCGGAAAATGCAGGTTTCCTCTTTTGAAAATAAAATGCGTTTGCTGGCTCGTTTAGACTTGTAGATCTCTGAAGATCTGCGTGTTTATCAGCGGCCAACAGTCTGTGTTTTACACCCACCTGGCTTTAATTGTGGCCCTGCTATTGCATATCCTGCTGGATTCACAGGCACATGCAACGCAGCATGCTTGTGCAGTTGAGCGCAGGAAATGACCCACGGTCACACATTTCATACTGTTACCATCTTCACAGGTTTCATGGGTGCATAGGGGCATGGGCGTCCGGGGTGGGGTGCTTTAACAGGCAGATTTAAAGGGTTTCTGGGCCAAACTATAGATAAACCACCCCAATGTTTGGATCGGGGAGGACAAGATAACAGGGACTGTGATTACAGAGTCAGTCTAGCTCTGCTTTTATAATGAAAGGGGTTCATGAGGTGCCCTGTCTCTTTTGCTGCTGCGCTCGGATCAGCTCCAGTTGCTTTTTGCACTGCTGGTAGTAGGTGGACAGACTTTTGTTCTCCTCTAGAAGCTTCTTGTGCTCCTGAGCGAGGCGACACGCGTTCTGCTGATCCTTCTCGTCCTGGTCCAGCTCGTCTATCAGCTCTTTCCTGTAGAGATGTACATTATTAGAGAAGACTTTGGTATCTAGTTTATACTGGTATTGTTGTTTTAGTATCTGTACTAGAGATTCTGCTTACCGATACACACACTTTAACAGTAAATAATAGAGTTTGAACAACAATGTTTTCAACAATGTTTTTAATTTTTACATGATGAGCTTTGTATGTATTTTTGAATGCCTACTTGAACAATTCTAATGCTGTCAAACGATTAATTGCATCCAAAACAAAAGTTTTTGTTTACATAATGTGTGTACTGTGTATATTTATTATGTATATATAAATACACACACATACAGTATATTGAAAATATTTACATGTATATATTTGTATTCATATAATTTATATTAAATATAAATATATTTACATAAACATAACATTTTTCTTAAACATATACATGCAGGTGTGTGTATTTATATATACACATGATAAATATACACAGCATACACAAACATGTAAACAAAAACTTATTTTAGATGCGATTAATCGCAAATAATCAGTTGACAGCACTAACTGATATGCCTGTTAGATACTTGCTTCAAGGTCAAAGATGAGTATCTTTATTCAATAGTTTTAGGCTATTTGTATCAACCCTGTTTTTTTTTTTTTATTTGTTTGGTTGGACTATCCTTTTAAATAAACAGTTTGACTGAATTCTGTATGGTCAGAAAATATGAATATGGATATCATGGGAACAAAAACAGTTTGGTTACCAACATTCTTCAAAATATATTCTTTTGTGTTCTCCAGAAGAAAGAAATTCATACAGGTTTGGAACGATTTCTTTTCAGGAGGAGCAAAATCAAACAGCACTATACAACTGAGAACATAAGTAAATCTTGTATTTCACCAAATTTGATTAAAAACAATTTGATTAAAAAATGTAAAAAATTTATTTTACAAAATAAAGTTATTATTATTATTATTATTATTATTATTATTATGAGTATAAATATTCAAATAATTATATAAATTATTTGAATATTTAATAGATTACATATTTAACTTTTTAAAATAACAGTGTAACCTTTTACATAATATCATAGCAAGAATTGATATATGAAAAATTGCACTGATAATACGAAATAATTACTTATACTACTGAAGTTTACATTTAAAAAAAAAAAGCTGTTATATTTTCAATTTTCACTTTTAATTTATTTTTTGTGATTTTGTTATGTACATTTGTACAGTTTTTTGTTACTATTTATGTTTATTTTAGTTTTTTAGATATTTATTTCCCATTGATAATTTCAGCACTTCAACTCAAACAATCTAATATTTATATGCTAATTATTAAGAAATCTGTTTAATAGTTTTAGTTAACAATAATAACCCTAAGGAACCCAGGTTCTTATTGCACATATTAATTACTTGACTTGATTCAGATTTCTCACTTACTTCCTCTGTATGAGAAGAGCGATTTCTGTCTGCACCTTCAGGTACTCCTGTGCCATCTTACAGTGCTGCTCAAACACCGCCATTGATTCTTTGGAGTTTGGACACGGGGCTAGAGGCTGCAAACAAACACAGATTCATTCATCAAATGTCACCACTTTTGGCTAATTAATCTAAAATGCAAAAGTGATATTTATACCAGTCGTTGTCTGAACGCCAAAAATATCAAAATGCCTCACTCTCTATTAGCTGCCATGTATTTATAACTAAATTATACCATATAAATAGCATTAAATCTGTAACCCAGACTTGATTCAATTAGAGGGCTGTTTTTACGTCTTGGAAATCTTTTCTGAGAGAAGGGATACCACAGCACCCTGGAAACAAAACCATCCACACCACAGATACAGACTAAACAGTTTCCATGCATGTGCAGACATACTTCACAATTAGCGATGCACCAAAATTAAAATTCTTGTCTGAAAATTAAAATGGAAATTCTGGACAGACTGGGCTGAAAACTGAAACAGAAAATGCTACATTTTAATGTGTAGCATTTCATAATTTCACATTTTAGCCTATTTTTGGTGGCCAAAATCATACCAAAATCTGTATCGTATCATATTGTTCACATCAATAAATTTCTCTGATACCTGAACCTAGAAGTGTGTACCTGTAACTGATGGTCCAGGGTCAGGTAGGCCATGGGGATAGAGTTATCTGAGCCATTGGTGTCTACAAGAATGATGAAACATCAGAAAACCATGAATTGAGGACAGGAGATCTGATTTATTCCATCTGGTTATTTATAATATTTGGAGCTGAAGTAGATGTGAAGCAGCCCCCCTAAGCAACGCAACGCAACGCAAGTGTTTTTTAGTTTGTTGTATAACGCTGATAGTAAACTGTGGTAATCCACAGAAAGAGAGTGAGTTCAGCAATAAATAGCCTAGTCTCGTCTCAGTCCAGGACTGCGACTGTCAGAAAAGCATCTTAAATCATTGATGACGCTTACGTAACGTCTGCTTCTCTGCCCGAGCCGTTTACTGTCACTGATACTGATTTACACACACAAACACATCGAGGACGTGAACTTTGAGGTCACACTGAGGAAACATAAGCAGCGTGTTCAGAAATATCTTTACAAAATGACGCAATCTGCAATGATGTCATTTCTAACGTGCACAAAGCTGTCTCATAATAATGCATCAACTATAACCCAAGCAGATTAGGTTATTATACATTTATACAATCCATTTTTAAATGTAGATGTGTGAGAGTTTGTTGGTTAGTAGGAAATCTGTAGACTCTACCTGTCTTGTCTGGCGTAATCATCCTCACACTGGGACTGGAGGATCTGCTGTTGTTCCTACTATCCTGTAATTGGTCAAACAATGTCAATGTCACTTAAAAAAAAAAAAAAAAATTTGATATTGACAATAAAATAATGTGGATTCCAAAGGCTCTTAAAGAGCACTGCAGAAAGAAGATGCTGCGGATCCTTTCATAAAAGGCCCTTATCAAAGTGTGCATATGATGGTCACTTTAAGGAAGCAATATAGCCATTTACAATCATGTGTGCAACATGCTTACAATTCATTTAGAAACCTAAGGTTTATTACTGAGGGATTTTAAATTGCTCTCACACACTCAGAGGAAATTATATTGGTAACACTTTAGTATAGGGACCAATTCTCCCTTTTAAGTTTCTTATTAGCAGGCCTATTATTAAGATACTGGCTGTTTAGTAGTACTTATAAAGCACATATTCTGCATGACCATATTCTACATCCCTAATTCTACCCAACACCTAAACGTAACAACTACCTTACTAAATATTAATAAGCAGCAAATTAGGAGTTTGAGGCAAAAGTCACACGTAATGGTTCGTTAATAGCGAGAACTGGATCGTAAAATGAAGTGTGACCATTATATCTTACATTAATATTTCTTAGTGTGCAAGTTAGATAAATTTTAATTCAAGGATGCATTAAAATGATCAAAAGTGTCAGCAAAGACTTTTATAATGTAACAAATGATTTCTATTTCAAATAATAATACTGTTCCTTTGAACTTCCTATTCATCCTGGAAAAAATGTATCATGGTTTCCACAAAAAAATATTAAGCAACACAACTGTTTTCAACATTGACAATAATATTATTAGAGTAATGGCTGCTGAAAATTCAGCTTTGCCATCAAAAGAATAAATTACATTTTAAAATATATTAAACTAGAAATGTTATTTTAAATTTTAAAAATATTTCACAATATTACTGTTTTTACTGTAATATTTTACAAAAATATATTTTTAATTAAATAAAAACAGCATTTCTGAGCTTAAAACATTTTTAAAAGCATTAAAAAGTATTATCTACGGTGTATTATTTATTACTAGTACATAGTGATGTTTACATCTGAATGGAATTCACCCTTCCAGATAAAAGCACAGGAAAATGCAGTACTTGAGTGAAAAAATAAATATATAAAAATCAAGGGGGGGGAAGAAGAAAAAAAAAAAAAAAAAATCAAGAGGAGACTTTGACTAAACTTGACTAAACTTTGGATGAACTCCATTGTTTTCCCAAGAGCGCTGAAGACAAGTGTGAGGGAACAGAGCTAGATGATGTTAGGACTCGACCGTTCAAAAGCCCCCTGGGGAAAATCTAGACTCACAACACCTCCGTCTCCTCTTACAAAACAGATCTTACACCCTTTTATTTTTTTTTGATAAACTATTGTGTCCTCCCAGTGCAAAATCAGATGCGAGAGTGCTTATTTCTCAGAAGATAAGGAACAGCGTTTAGTTACCTAGCTGTAAAAACCGCTATTGCAAAGATTGTTTGTCGCATCTAAATTCTTCCCAGTTCCTTACACATTGCACCACTGAAAGTGTAAAACTGAAGCAACCTACCTGACTGGACTCCGTACCAATGGCAGGAAGATCCTGCACTGAACTGCGTCTATGAGGCTCACAGGTTGCTGCAAAAAGAGACGAAAGAAAGAGAAAGGAAAGAAAGGAGGAATCTGATAAGTCTTATTGGTAGTGCATGAGCTCTCGCTCCAGGGCTGGAGCAAGAGGGATGTGACACTCAGACAGCTGCACTGATTAAATCCTCAACTCACTACCATGACAGCATCTCTTCTAACGTGGCTTGCATGTGACCAAACCCCTCACAGGGCTGTCCCAGCAAAACACACACACACACACCTTACACCAAAATCAGTAGACCACACCTACAGAATCACACGGGCAGCTTGACCTGCACTGATTGGACAGCTCCTATCATAGTGTGATGACTGTTTTTTTTTTTTTTTTTGGAAGTTAATGAGTTTTTATTTATGGAACATAAAGCCTATAAACCAACACAAACAAATCTCATTGTAGGCAAACTATAATTCAGGTAGAGCATCTAGAATCGTACCAGGAGAAATGAAATGCAACCATTAACGATAGGCTGTGACTTACTAAATATGATTTACAGTATGTACAGAAAAAAATACATGATGCAAATGATCAGGAGGAATATTCCATGTTAAATACAACTGAAGCTCGACAAACATCATCTGTGGCAGGTTGATTGATTAAAAAAATCATCCTGCAGTGTAAAGAAACAATGAAGTAAATAAAATTTAAAATAGAAACTGTTCACGTTTTTGAAAGTTTAACTACAATCTTACAAGTTAGAATAAGACAGTTGTGACAATCATTTACTAATCTGGTCTATGCAAAGTTGCATCCAACCTTTCAACTAAATTCATGCCTACTGTAAAAAAGTAAACCCTGTTACTTTCACTTTATATTCTTCCAAGGATACAATGAAGGAATGTGACGTAACTTTTTGTTAAGCAAAACACAACCCAAAGTAAATATGTTGGTAACCACCTATAAAACTAGCACTATATATAGTATAAATCTAATTAAAATAACTTAAATAATAAAAAGGCTACCAGCTTCTGCATGGCTTCTATTATAAATTTTAAAACCTGAAAGACAAATCAAAATGATTGTTTGTAGTCATCAGCTGTAAGCTACAGATTCTGCTGATAGACCCTAATTTGCATTTAACCAGTAATATTGCTTTAATACAGATGTAATCTCTCTTAAGCAATGATATTAGCCTATTCAAGAACACAGTTAAAAAATTAGAAATAAAATGTTACAACAAAAATGGCAGAAAAAAAAAAATACTCCTCTATAATGAATATGCCCTTAACTCTTTTATTATTAATAATGATTGTCACTGATGGGGTCAGTTCCATGTCAAAATGATTATGAGAATAACAAAAATGATTGACAGGATAAGAGCTTGCATGCAGGAGGGATACAATTCTGATGCAAATCAGATTTTTTCATTGTTTCACCAAATTAATAACCTCTTCATCAAGCAACTCCTGTTTTTCTTCCCACTCTGCAATGTCCCCATTTCCTTCAGCTTTATTAGGGATGATGAAGATAATAATAGCGATGACCCTCAATGTGAAGGAGATTTATCACAACCACATCCACCGAATTAATGAACGAGTTAATGAACGTGCATGTATGGGGGAGGGAAGAACAAAAAGCAGAGCATTTGGCGATATCCTTTCTGCAGGCGAGACAAGGGCGAGCTAGCGTACAACCACTGAGAGAGAGAGACACACACAAACACACACTGGCTGATCCTCTTTCACCTGCTACAAAGCCAAACAGGAAGACTGAAACAGGCATATCAATCCACATCCCATCTCCACTCTTATTTACCACACATGCTGATCAAGTGAATCACTTTAAATCACTGCTTATGGGATTTTCTTGATTCTATTTTTATTTTTTTTAAATAACATTAAAAAGGTGCCTCTAGTGGTAAGAGGCAGAAACAGTCACGAGAATGGGGTGTGAAAATCATTGCCTGCAGTTCACTACAATCAAAAAGACAAAGAGAGAGAGAGAGAGAGAAGAGATTGGAATGGTTGTTACTCCAGAATCACTATTCACCATCAAATCTGGCACAAAAAGTACTTGTAAGAAAGACTAGCAGAAAATATTAGCTGGATATAAGATCAATATAGAAAATCAAGCCAATTAGTTCTGTATTATTTATGCCACACTTCCTGACTAATGAATTTCTAGTCATTTGTGATGACTGCATACAGATTTAAAATTGAAGATAAAATTTTAAATTAATTTTACATAGACTGCACTCACAAAAGGGCTAAGTTAACTCGGAGTTATTCTAAACTCCAGGTAAACAGAATCCTGGGTTATCTTTCTTCCATGTTTCACACTGCTCATAATTTACCCAGGGTTAACAATTAATCCTGAATATTCAAAAACTGACATTTGACACTGCACACTCCTAAGCCATGGGTTAACATTCTTATTTGCACTTTTTGCAGTATCTGTGTCATTTAATTGATACATTTTCCTTCACCATTTGGCATTTTGTAATTATTAAATTATTTTAAATAATAAAGTACCAAATGGTACTGCACAATCCACTGGAGAGCAAATTTGTCCAGTGGATCAATTGGAGTATATGGCTTCAATGCAGTTCAAAACTAACCATAAGGTTGTGACCCCCGATCATAGTGGTAATTGCTTATCACTGCGATATGCATGTCCACAGCATAAATGCATGTGTATGCAAATGTTTGGATAATGATCAAACGTTAATGTTCTTTAACATTTTTTTCTACTCTTTTCCACTAAGTCAGGGTGACGCGGGATATGAGACATTCTGGAGTAACAACCAATGCGTGCTTGTGCGTCACAGTGACGCCCTTCTCTGATTAGAAGCTGTTTGCTGAGAGCGCCTGGACTCCCGGTACCTGTGACGATGATCTTGGGAATGTCCAGAATGGTGCCATGTGATGCCGTTTTACGGTGACCTCGCTTAAATTGTGGACGTGCTGCAAAAACACACATACAGACACGCGCATGTAGCGACGAACACAGGCATGCAGACAATGTGTGTACTGACTGAGACAGAGAGAGGGTGGTGCAGACAGCAAGGCAGACTGGGTAAGGAACGTCACTCCATTCTTCAGCTGCATTAGAACATACATGCAACACACATACAAACACGTACACAAAGCACATACATCCGTGCAGAGGCAGGAAGCCTGCTGGAATGAGTGACTGCAGAAGGACAGATCAAAGGAGGAATGGAGATGCCATGCAGCTCTTTGTGTCTGATGTGTGTTTGGGCGCACTGGCTGAGGTCAGTGGTACACTAGGTACTAGTGTATGCACTATTCAGCCAGTGCAAATACAGAAAAGTGAGGTCAATGTCTATAAAGGGACATTGTTAGTGGTGTGTGTTCTTTGTTAACATGTCAACCTGAGGACAAAATTGATAAGAGGAATAGAAAGGTGTGTAGTTTATAAATATATCAATATTTGTGTCTACTGCAAAAGAGAAAAACACTCCACATTAATGAATCAACGATAAATAAAACTGACTTGTATGTATGAACTTTGTCTCTTAATTTTTGGGAAGGAATGAAGTTTTAGCACTGAGGAGGCAAATGTTACCTGCGGGAGCAAAGGGCAATCTGTGCTCCAGTTCGGAGAGATCGGTGCTCATTCGTTTGCTGTCGGAAGAAGCCAAACAATGCGGCCTGCCAGAAAGACTCTCTACACTGCCCCCTCTGGAGAGAGGGTGACCAGGCCTTAACGGGTCGCCCTGAAACATACACAAATACTGATTCCACTTCTGAGCTTTCTTAGAGGATGCTGTCTTTGTGTGGTTATATAGACTATTGATGTGTTACCTTTGGTTTGTATGGGAACTTGATGGTGTCATTGCTGCCAGGGGAGTTGGTGTGCTCCATGTTGATATCGTTCTTGTTGCTGGTACATGTGTAGTCTATATATGAGCCTGGATTAGAGAGATGTGTTATTTAAATGTACAAACTTTAAGTTTGACATCAGTGCACTTCCAAAATTCAACAACAACCCTATATACACTGCGATTCAAAAGTTTTGGGGTGCTAAGATTTTTTTTAAAATTTTGTTGAATGTAGTCTTTTATGCTTTATTTGATCTAAAATACAGTAAGTAATATTGTGAAATATTATTACAATTTAAAATAACTTTTCTATTTCATTATATTTAAGTATTTATTTCAGCAGCCATTACTCTAGTCTTTAGTGTCAGACCTTCAGAAATCATTCTAATATGCTAATTTGGTGCTCTAGAAAAAATTCCTACCATATTTGAGTTGTGCTACTTAATAGAGAACAGTTGTACTACTTAATATTTTTGTGAAAACTCTGATATGTTTTTCAGAATTCTTTCAATGTATCAAAATAACAGCATTTATTTGAAATAAAAATCTTTTGTAACAATGTAAAATTTTACTGTTACCTTTGAACAATTTATTGCATTCTGGCTGAATAAATTCAATAATTTTTCTAATAAAAATAAATAACTTATTGACTTCAAACTTTTGAATGTTAGTGTAACAGTCTGGAAGAATTTAGTCAAAGCATCTAAACCAGGGGTGTCAAACTCAGTTCCTGGAGGGCCGCAGCCCTGCAGTGTTTTGTTCCAACCCTGCTCCAACACACAAAGCATGTAGTTTTCAAATATGCCTGAAGGACTTGATTAGCTGGATCAGGTGTGTTTAATTAGGGTTGCATCTAAACTCTGCAGGGCTCCGGCCCTCCAGGAACCGAGTTTGACACCCCTGATCGAAACCATTTGATTTTTTTGATGCGCACCATCCGAAAATGATTTGAACAAAATAAAATGAAATGAAATAGCCATGAACAAATATTTATTATTCAAGCCTATTTTGTAATTCTGTACCTGTGCTGGCAGCAGAGTTACTCTGGCCTTCATCTGAATACTGATAAGGGTACTGAAGAGGCTCTTCTGATCCTGGGAAATACTAGAGGGGGGAGAGAGGGATCATACTGAAGAGGCAATATAAGATGCAGAATAGACAGCCAGGAACATTGGGATGATTTGCCAGGCACGTTGGCGGTGTGGCGTTACCCTCATAAGGTGGCTCATAATCTTCAATATCTCCTCCATGGAAGGCCGCTGCGATGGGTCTTTGGACCAGCAACGAGTCATCAGACTCTCGATGGGCTTCGGTAGGTTCTTAATGAGTGGTGGACGTGTGCCTACAGAAAGAAAGATGATTGAAGCTTCTAATCTTGAACCAAAAAACAAAGGGTCTTAGATGGGGAACAAGCAAGCAAGCAAATGTATAACTCACCGCGGTGCACAGCCCACATGATGCGGAAAGCAGGGCCACCGATTTCATCAAAGGGCTTCCGGCGTGTGATCACCTCCCAGAGAATAATACCCCAGCTGAACACATCACACTTCTCACTGTAGTTACTGCCTGCAGCACACACATACAGATAGTAATTACCTTTACATGCTCAGAATTTCATGATTAAGGTCCACATTCTAGTTAAGCCTTTATTCTGAAAAAAATATTTACATGCTCCACAGCTATTGGGTATTCCTGTGATTACTAAACCATAAAAGTTTTTTTTTAAATGTTTTATGTGAAAGAGATTTATTATTGTTTTACTATTAACAAATAATTTTTTTTAGAATGCTTAAATAAAAGATTGCAGAGACATGAATGAGCTAACTTACAGCGTACAGCAAGTTATTTGTAAGATTTGCACAACTATACAAAGATTTGGGGTCAGTAAGATTTTTTTGTTTTTTACTTTTGAAAGAAATTAACACTTAAATTCAGTAAGCATGCATTACATGGATCGAAAGTGACAGTAAAGATATTCATAATGTACAAAAGATTTTGATTTCTAATAAATGCTGTTTGATCAAATAAAATGAAGCTTTGTTGAGCATGAGATTTCCTTTATAAAAAAATAAAAAAGGATAAATCTTACCAAAGCCCACTCAATTGCATTATCCATCAACCACACAACATGTGCACCAATAATAAAACAATATACATACTTTATATTATTTTGTGTGGTAGATAAACAATGAAAATTCCTTACATTTATCACATTTAATTTTTTTTAAAGATATATTTTTGCCGTTTTATGCCTTTATTTATATATGACATGAAGTGGAAGAGAGAGAGAGATACGAAGAGACAGGAAGTGGAAGAGAGAGGGGATGGGATTGGGGAAAGGTCCGCAAGTTGGGACTTGAACATTTAATTTTAACATAATTATAAATGTTAAATATCGATATGTAGATATAGTAACATATCAAAATAATAAAGTATTTTCAAGGGGTGCGGCTCCTTTGGTAAATAATTGATTATTCTATGGTATGGTTGACATTTGCATCGAGCTGCCCAAAATAATATTGATGCAAATGGTACCATACAATATAAAGAATGAAAGCTATTTCCCATAAGCTCATTTTCTGCCATCCAGGGCGGGGGAACCTTTATCTTGTCGGCCCTTTTTGAACAGATGAGCTAATTTCCTCTCATGCTGCCCTGGAGAGCCTTAATTGCTGCTCTTATTATTCTTAAATTACAGCGCCTTGCGCTAGTATGCCTTTATGCTGCCTTGCTCTGGTCTTCTGATAATACTGTTGTCAGTGCGGCAAATGAGCAGCGCTGCGTCTCCTCTGCTGGCATTGCTAGTGGAGTAATAACATGGGATTTCTGCTCCTCCCCAAATAAACAAGATAACAACTTGCTCCTAATTGATGTTTCCTCCGACCCCCCTGACAGCCAAGTGCCCCTGAACGTGTTTGGTAAAATTGAAACCCATTACCGGTTGATTGCGAACGCATGCATTAAATTATAATGGCTTCATCCATCATCTAGACCAGGAACGTCCACCAACTTTGGTTTTGGGGAAATATTTGTATGAGTGATAGTGAAGACTGAAATGGCCTATGAGAAGTCAATTAATGAGAAACAGGAAAAAGGTGAAAAGAAGAACAGCAAGTAAGTTTTGCCATCAAAATCATCTGAGAAAAAAAATCAAAAACAGCCCATTTATAAGCCAATGGCTGTACAAAACTGAACAAAAGTTCTTGGAGAGCTCCTGAATCTTGCCTTCAAACACCTCCGGGGCCATCCAGGCTGCGCTTCCCTTGTTATTAGTCATGTGTGTCTGGATGTCACATGCTGTCCCGAAGTCACAGATCTTCAGCACAGTACCTCCAGCAACCAGGAGCAGACTAGGAGCAAAAAATATACAAAAGATATAAACAGAGACATCTCCAGGAAGAAGAAAACATGTAGCAAACTCGCAGACAACAATTTTAGCCATCATGGGAATACTATGGCAAAAGTGGTCTCAGATTAAGTCACCAAATTATGACAAATTCTTTCCCTTAGTCTATTAAGCTGTATGCTTAGCATTCCCATTCTAGACAACCTGATTAATACTAACATCTTTATTTTCTGGCATAGAAAATATTGTTGCCTTTTATATTATAAATTTCTTGTAATTCCCCCAATTTGTAAGTCGCTTTGAAGTTAAACACAATACATACCCTCTTGTTCAAATGTTTGGGGTTGGTCAGATTTTTTTGTTATTTAAGAAAGAAACCTCTCTTGAAAGATGGTTACCACAGCTTAATTTATTTGATCAAAAACACAGTAAAGACAGTAATACTGTGAATTATTAATACAATTTAAAATAACTGTTTTATGTCTGAATACAATTTAAATTTTATCTTTTTGTAATTTATTTCTGTGTTATTCCTGTGATTTTCAGCAGTTATTACTCCAATCATCAGCATCACATGATCCTTCAGAAATCAGTCTATTATGCTGATTTGGTGCTCAAGAAACATTTCTTATCTCAGTTGACTAGAAAGCTTAAAAGAACAGCATTTATTTGGAATAAAAATCGTTTGTAACATTGTAATTGTCTTTACTGTCACTTTTAAATAAAAATATTTCTTTCTTTCAAAAAATAAATAAATAACCTGTTCTGACCCCAAATTTCTGAACGGTAACATATGTCTTACAGGTTAAAATGAAGAGAAGGTAGAAGTGTATTTTGTTCCTTGATTCTTAATCAACAATTCCAGCATAAGAACAGACATTAGCAACATATTTTTAAGTCCTATTAAATGCGGTTTAAGCACTTCTGAACGGTTCATGGGGGTTTGATGTCAGCTTTAGTGAGCTGCAATATATCAAATGTTAGTAATAATAACCCAGTTCTTCCCGAGAACTTCATTCTCAGTGTCTGGGAGAAAAGCCAGCTGACCATTTCCATGGTGTGCTGCCAGGGCTTTTTACAAACAGAGCCTCATAAATAACCAGCCCTGGCCTGGACAACACCATACGTTGCCATGATGTAAGTGATGCAGCGTAAGACTCCAGAACATACACCCTCTGACACCTGGACCGGACAGCATTTATGATTAATTGCAGGCCTGAATGATCCAGTAACGTTTCCATCACAGTCAGAAAACAGTCAGCACATGTAGAGTGAAAACAAATGGCCTGTTTACACCTGGTATTCATCTCAGGTGATTTGATCACAAGTCAGACAAGACTCAATGCAACCAGGTGCGTTTAAGACCCTTGAATAAAAGCAAAAACAAATCTTTATGGACAGGGAGAACTTACATGACAAGGACTAACTGTAAATTGCACAGGGGTGAGGGAGAAAAAAAAAAAGAGGAATTCTCAGTGGTTTCCAGTGACATGAGGCAAGACAGTGTAATCAGAGAGAAATGATGGAGGTGCATACTTGGGAGGTTTGAGGTCCCTGTGAATGAGAGCCTTTGGTTTCATGCCGTGGAGATACGAGACCCCCTGAGAACACTGCAGGCACCAGCTCATGGCGTGAGATGCAGTGTAGTGAGGAAGGGGCTCTGCACCGTGCAGCACTGTCAACACAGAATAGGTCATAAACACAAGCACACATACATGCTGAAGCATTCACTCACTCAGTTGTGGAACAGCCTTATCTGCTTGGACACCGAGAAGAACTTTAGCATTTGCTTTTACTACAGACCTGGGGTTAGGAAGCAATTTCGAACCAACTATTTTTAAATGTGTATGTAAAGGGCCATTGAATCAAAGAATATGTAAAACTGTACCACAAAAAATACTGCATAAGAGAATCCGTTGTGATTGTTTGAGCATGTATGCAAATTCGTATATAAACACCAAAGTATTTTGCACATCATTGTAAATGAATTCTACAACAGAAAGTAAATATGATCTGATTTGTCTACGTACGAAATGGATGCAAAGACACATTTTTAATTTTATTTACCTTTATAAAGGCAAACCTAATATGGAAGCCAAAAAAGACCTTCAAAACTAGTAAGCATGATTTTTACTGAGTCAAAAAGTGTTTGCCAAACCCCCTAGTGGGATCCAAACCCCTGGTTGAAAACCATACTCTACTATTTATAAGTTTGGGGGTCGGTTCTTTCTTTTGAAATAAGTCTCTTATGCTCACCAAGGTTACAATTATTAAAAATACAGCTTTATTATATTATATTTTAAAATGTATTTTATTTCTGCCATGACAAGGCTGAATTTCAGGAGCAATTACTCCAGTCTTCAGCATCACATAATCCTTCAGAAATCATTCTAATATGCTGATTTTTTGCTAAAGAAACATTTATTATCAATGTTGAAAACAGCTGTGTTGCTTAATATTGTTGTAGAGATTGTTATACAATGTTTTACAGATTCTTTGATGAATATAAATGTAAAAGAAACAGCATTTATGTATGATATATTTTTATTATTATTTTTATTTGTTTTATGATGTCTTGTATATAATGTCAAATTCGATCAAATTAATCCATCCTTGCTGAATAGAAGAATGAAATTATTTAAAAAAAAATCTTATTAACTTCAAACTTTTGAATGGTAGAGTATTTTATATTGACAAAATGTACGATTAAAAGTGTGCTTAATGTTTTTTTTTTTATTGATTCACAGAGGATTTTAGATATTTACTACCCTTCTAGGTGATTTTGATATTAATAATTCTGTGAACATTTTTCAAAAGATCTTGTACTTGTAAAAGATCTTGTAAAAGATCTTGCTACTGTGTGAAAAAGTGTCGCAAAGTAAGTATTTACAACTTACTCACCATTATATAACGAACCCCCTTCTGCATATTCCATCACCAGACATACCTGCATTAAAAGATCATTAACCTTGTTACAAGTTTCTTTTGACAAGAAAAAAAAAAAAAAGGTTTGACAACAGCAAACACTTCAACATCAACTTTCATGATTAAATCTACTAAATCACAACATGTTGTAAAGACTTACGGGGTTACTGCAGGAACCGTACAGCTTCACAATGTTGGGATGATTTACACGGGACAACTGGCGAAGCTGGAACAGAGAGAATGGAGAAGACTCAATCAAATGCGTTTTTTTTTAAAATTTTTTGTTTTAAAATAAAATAGACCACGTGTCTGTTTATGCACAGTTATGTTTCTGACTACAGTTACTAACGTGAACAAGTGTAACAGAATATGATACCTCAACAATGAAGGCATTTCTCTCCGATTCACTTTCTATAGTCTTGATGGCCACATCTCTACCTTTCCACTTGGCCTTGCACACAACACCAAATGCCCCTCTGCCCACCACCTACACAAAACACATGTAAGACAACATGAATGCACACATTCACAACCTCACAGCAGTGCAGAACATTTCAAAACAAACCTAGCACAAAATAAGTGTCCATAGGAAAACATAACACAGAATAACACGTAGAATAACGTATTTCTAAAACAAACTGCAAAGACATAATTCAACAGAACACAAGTGTTAGTACTTCAAACACAGTGTGCCTTAACAAAAACTATGAAAAACATAAAAAATGAAGTTAAAAATTAGGTTGTGTGTACTGAGATACAATGTCAAATGCCCCATTGATAGTACTAGCTATCAAGGGAATGTTTGCAGGACATTTCCACGCACCTGTCAGCGTGTTTATTAACTTTATCACCTGCTTATCATGCCACTCACCTCTTCCACATCAATATCAGCATAGTCTATCTCCTCAAACGGGTACACAGGTGGTGTTTCCAGCATTTCGGCGGAGAACATAGACATCGCTAGCTCGTTAGCCAGCTAATCATAAATACACAAACAACAGACTTTACAGTCCTAAAACTCTAACAACCGAATGGTTTCAGAATAAAAACGGAAGCTGGAGAGCCTCTTCCCTCGACACCGTCTGCATTACACAGATATACGTGTATGATAAGTCACTTTAAAAACTTGTTTAGCGGCTAACGAGCTAACCTGTCAATCTAATCCGTTAGCCAGGCGGCTAAGAGGCTTCGAACCAGATTAAAGTATGTCAGACATGCCAAACGACGGAAAAATGTTGTCATTCAGAAGGGGAATACGCCCTAGGGTCTCTGTGAAGTACACTTAAGGGTATCCCATCGACATAAAAGCGCCAGCTGTTGTGTGTTAGCGCTAGGCCGCTTGTTGGCTCGATGTTGGTCGGTGGATCTCCCCTCCGCGCAGCGCTCACTCCACACCGCAGCTGCCGCTCCGCACATCGGCCTTTCTATGTCCCCGAAAATACCGCTCGATAAAACCTGCTTTTACGTGTCCCGTTAACCAGGACAGACTATCCGAGCCATCGGACGAGGGGCTACAACTTTACAGCTCTCGCCTCCATGGGCTCGTTTGTTTTTCTTGTTTTCTGCTCAGTTGTTTAGGCTGCAGGAAGTGTGCGCTCTCTTGAATTGTGCCCCCTCTAGTCCATGCCAGCTGAAACGTCTCCAAGATTGGAGTCAAGCAAGGCCTGCCAGAATCATTTCCAGTCGTTATAACAGGCATTCGTATTGTTGAAATATTTGTCTGGAGGTGTATTTCTAATGAGAAGAAAAAATGGATCAATTTCATTACAGAGTAGCATCTTTACTGCACCAGGTAACATCATGCACGGAGGCTACAAAAAAAGAAATACATTTCTTATTTAAGCAGTGCATATCTTATTTTATCTCTAAAGAACTTCTTGAGTATTGGGACAAAATGTTGCATATTGAATCTGTGCAACATTCAATACACCTATGTAGAATTTACTTAAACCAAGGAATGAATTTCCAAACTGATTTTCAGCTCCATTATCACCACAGTTATCTAAAATTTCAGTGTTGACAAAATAATATGATAAAACGATGGGGATTATCTAAAATAACGTGACAGAGATGAAATGTCAGGGTTGTGACAGAAAATATAAGCACAATTACTTGAAATTATAGTAGAAAAAAAATACTTATCAAAGCATTTGTGACATTTGAAATCATAGGAGGTGAAATATGGAAAAAGCTAACTATTTCCAGATTTCATAAATATTTTTTATTTGAACAAAGCACAATATAAAATAAAATATATAAGGACAACAAATATGTTGCAACACCAAAGAAAAACCATGTCCATAAGACGTTATACATTACAAAATGTCCAAAAAGGAGCGGGTGAAGTAAAAGCTTATTATTTTTCCCACCTCATATACAACTAACAGTGTAACAACCCCATATCTAATAGTGTAAACAAAATGTATGGCACAGTGGTGAAACCTAACAAAAGGTATATTTATAAAACAAATATTTTCTTTCTGTCAGGATATAGCAGTGATGTATAATGTTTTCTTTTTTTGAACGTAATGAACATCTCTCGTTGTTAATCAGTGGATGGAAAACAGCCCTTGTCTGATCCTTGTTCAATCACTGGAAAAATACAGAACTAGTAATTATTAAAAGGTGTGGAAAACTATTGTGCGAGGCTTAATTTGACTTAATGTTACTTTACATTATCTGTAATATCAGTAATGAGGTTCTTCTCTATGCCTATAGGTTCTATAGGGAAAATGGTTTGATCAGACCTCACCGTTGGACTTATAATTTTATAGGTAAGTGACTATATCAAAGTCTCAATCACCGCTGAACATGTACTTTAGATTGTCTGCAGCCGGAATTTCATATCGCTGTACTAAAATGAGTTTTGAAAGAATTCAATACATTAAAATGTTTTTAGTCATGTTGTCACTTGCACTAACAGCTGTCTAAAAAGCATTTGTGATCCATACCTATCCAAGTCTATTTGTACAGTGTTGTGTCATTAACTGGAATGACATCAAACTGCTCAACAAATCAAATTTGCTGAGCAACCTGGTCACATGCCCTCTGTGAGCTAAATATAAACCCAGAATTTCAACCATCATTTCATGACAGCTGAAAATGATCCCTATTCATCACTGGAAAAAACACTGCTGGAAAACTATAAACAACATTTGTTCATATGCAAACAAGGTTACTGAAATGAAGTAACCTTTCCAGCGGTGCGCTGTCCTCTCTGGGGAACTGGTGACATCATTTCCACTGTGGGTTCCATGGAATGAGTAATGGTGCAGGTCTGTCTCTTTCATTTAATTTGGATAGTACTACTGGCAGGAAGTGGGGGAGACCGGGGCTAGAAGTCAAACTTTTACCCTGCTGAATATTTCTCCAGGTATGTTTATTATTGATATTTCAGTTTGTGTATAGCCACATACCTGTAATATCTGGAATGGAATAAAATAAAATAAAATAAATAATAAAATAAAATAAACTTAGCCCCCCCCACAAAATTTAAACAATTATGAAAGACAGACAGATAGACAGGCAGATAGAGAGACAGACAGACAAACAGTTATGCAGATGTAGCCTCTGTGACAACTAGCCCCAGTCTCCCCTAAACCATAATCTTCATACTTCCTCTCAAGGCCTTTCTTATGGAAGTTTTGTATATTTAGCCAAATCAATAAACAGAAAACTTCTCATAAATATCAAAATATATAGACTTTTCAGTAATAATGTAATTATGTCTCTTTTATATAATTTAGATATACTACATACAGGTGCATCTCAATAAATTAGAATGTCGTGGAAAAGTTCATTTATTTCAGTAATTCAACTCAAATTGTGAAACTCGTGTATTAAATAAATTCAGTGCACACAGACTGAAGTAGTTTAAGTCTTTGGTTCTTTTAATTGTGATGATTTTGGCTCACATTTAACAAAAACCCACCAATTCACTATCTCAACAAATTAGAATATGGTGACATGCCAATCAGCTAATCAACTCAAAACACCTGCAAAGGTTTCCTGAGCCTTCAAAATGGTCTCTCAGTTTGGTTCACTAGGCTACACAATCATGGGGAAGACTGCTGATCTGACAGTTGTCCAGAAGACAATCATTGACACCCTTCACAAGGAGGGTAAGCCACAAACATTCATTGCCAAAGAAGCTGGCTGTTCACAGAGTGCTGTATCCAAGCATGTTAACAGAAAGTTGAGTGGAAGGAAAAAGTGTGGAAGAAAAAGATGCACAACCAACCGAGAGAACCGCAGCCTTATGAGGATTGTCAAGCAAAATTGATTCAGGAATTTGGGTGAACTTCACAAGGAATGGACTGAGGCTGGGGTCAAGGCATCAAGAGCCACCACACACAGACGTGTCAAGGAATTTGGCTACAGTTGTCATATTCCTCTTGTTAAGCCACTCCTGAACCACAGACAATGTCAGAGGCGTCTTACCTGGGCTAAGGAGAAGAAGAACTGGACTGTTGCCCAGTGGTCCAAAGTCCTCTTTTCAGATGAGAGCAAGTTTTGTATTTCATTTGGAAACCAAGGTCCTAGAGTCTGGAGGAAGGGTGGAGAAGCTCATAGCCCAAGTTGCTTGAAGTCCAGTGTTAAGTTTCCACAGTCTGTGATGATTTGGGGTGCAATGTCATCTGCTGGTGTTGGTCCATTGTGTTTTTTGAAAACCAAAGTCACTGCACCCGTTTACCAAAAAATTTTGGAGCACTTCATGCTTCCTTCTGCTGACCAGCTTTTTAAAGATGCTGATTTCATTTTCCAGCAGGATTTGGCACCTGCCCACACTGCCAAAAGCACCAAAAGTTGGTTAAATGACCATGGTGTTGGTGTGCTTGACTGGCCAGCAAACTCACCAGACCTGAACCCCATAGAGAATCTATGCGGTATTGTCAAGAGGAAAATGAGAAACAAGAGACCAAAAAAATGCAGATGAGCTGAAGGCCACTGTCAAAGAAACCTGGGCTTCCATACCACCTCAGCAGTGCCACAAACTGATCACCTCCATGCCACGCTGAATTGAGGCAGTAATTAAAGCAAAAGGAGCCCCTACCAAGTATTGAGTACATATACAGTAAATGAACATACTTTCCAGAATGCCATTAATTCACTAAAAATGTTTTTTTTTTATTGGTCTTATGAAGTATTCTAATTTGTTGAGATAGTGAATTGGTGGGTTTTTGTTAAATGTGAGCCAAAATCAACACAATTAAAAGAACCAAAGACTTAAACTACTTCAGTCTGTGTGCACTGAATTTATTTAATACATGAGTTTCACAATTTGAGTTGAATTAATGAAATAAATGAACTTTTCCACAACATTCTAATTTATTGAGATGCACCTGTACTAGGCTAACTGAGACTTGTCATATCGCTTGCATGTTGTTGCTCTTTTGTTGATATTGATTGCTTCTCTTGTCCTCTTTTGTAAGTGGCTTTGGATAAAAGCATCTGCTAAATAACTAGATGTAAATGTAGATGTCCTGATAATTTAATTAAGATAGAATACAGCATAATATATACAATTAAGACACAAAAACACAAAACAATTAAATAAACAGCAAAACTGTTAAAAAACTGTCTAAAAATCTAAATCTAAAATTAATAAATACTCCTCATAAATATCCAAAATAGACTTTTCAGTACATTCTAATGAATGCAATCAATTCTCTTAAACATAACGCCATTATGATGATGCAGTGATAGTAATTAAGCTGAGCGGATATATTGAATTGTGGCCACACAGGTACCATTTATATCCCCATGTAATAATTAGGCTTAATGATAAAGCCAAATGGCTCATTAGAATGCTAATCCACGTTCGTCTGAGACAAGTACAAGAGTAGGCATATGGTGTGGGATCTGCTCTCTGAACAGATGATATTTGCTTACCTTGTGTTGCTAGGTTGTCTTCATCCAGAATGCCCTTAGACACACAACATTGCCCTCGTCTGCTTGTTATTTTGTAAGGCGTGGGAACAGGCATCATTCTGTCTAACAAGAACCTTCGTGAGAGTTCATCAACGCACTTTACCATCAACACAGCCACAATTTTGAGCGGTATTACTAACTCTATAGGTGGTTTCTTTGAAGGACTAATAACAGAAAGAAGTGAAAAGCAATCTCCTTGACTTTGTTGTCCTACCACATGGTGGCACTGGAGCTCTATCCCGTTTGCATCACCAGGAGGAAGTGCTCCATTACCTTCACTATGATAAAGTGTTGAAGCAGCCACAGAACACATCGTAGGTACATATGCATTGCTGTGATACAATTAGAATAAATTCATTAATTTCCTTATGCCGGTATCAGCACTCTGTTGAAGTGGAAATAATCTTTTGCCTCTAATAAGTTGATTGATTGCATAATGTTTCTGCAGCTGACAAACATTTGTCTTTCGTTTATGGCTTTTCAGATGCCGTAAGCTCTTAAGCTTGGCATTATGAATATCCATGTCCCAAATAAGACAAACAATGTTTAATTGGAGTAGGAAGAGTGTGTATGCTTGTTGGGTAGGGGGTGCAAGAAAAGGCTGTTCTTTGTAAATATTCATGCAGATCATTTTGTGTAAGTAGAACAATTCCCTCTGCTGCAGCCAGACAAGCAAAACAGAGAGAGCATCAGGGGACTGTGTGCAGTCATTTTGTTAAAGAATTTTAACTCTATCTAAATGCTCCATTCATTTGCTCTGGATCTATGTGACACTTAAAATAAATCAGCTGAAGAATAAACCCAACAAGCTGATTAGTACTAGTCTACTGCTGCTGCTGTAACAGTAAGCACCCACATAAAAGAGCCCTGTGAGAAATTGCTACGCTCACTGAGTGCTGTTCCTGCATTTTATACGTTTTATACGGCATAAGCCTAGAGCAAAATAAACATGTTGTAACTGTAATGTGGTTTGATGTGCACAAGGCCTGTTACCAAAAATGTTGCATATACAAATATTGTCTTTGACAAACAATGTATTTTGGTCAATGTTGTTTTTCCTTTTTTAAATATAATATATATCACTTGCGAGGGTGTTTCGCATATGAAAATAGTTCTAAATGAAACCACAGGAAAATTAATCATTTTGCCTTCTCCAAGCAGCATACTGTAGAGGGGTTTTGTTCTTGAGCGAATTCGTTGAGTGAATGATTCAGTGAGTCACTCATAAAATGGCTGCATCTGAACATGCCTACTTCCGTACTCTACAGTATATGAAAAGAGGTATTGTTCAAATTAAGCACCTGAATGTTTTACTACTTCCGATGAGATTCTGAAGTGCACATCCAATGGACACTTAAGGCTACGGGAGAGGATTTGTGAACGACCACATGACATGTAGTACGTCTAGATTTCTTTCATATTACAAAGATTCATACTACATAGAACATACTTTAACAGTCGCAAAGTAATTACTTACTCAAAAGAAGTACCTACTCCCTATGAAATATCAGACCAGCCAATCATAGGCAACGGTGTCGTTATTTATACTGGTGCACGAGCCTCAATGAAATATATTACTTTTATATTGCTTTTTATATTACAGTTTTTTTTTTGTTTTTTTTTTCCAGTGAACTCACATAACAGGATATTTTATTAGACAGAAAATGAATGAATGAATGGATATGGTGAATATTTACCTGCAATCCATTGTGCATCCGCAGTGAAAAAGCTTTTTATTGAGCATGCCACTTGTTAACATGAAATACACTCTGTACTGCAGGTAAAGACAATTGATATATCCAAAACAGTATCAAATTCAGCCATTTGTATTCTGAATTTAGCTATTTGTTTTGTTCTTGAATGAACATGAAATTTATAAACAAATAATTTGAGTGAATGGTTTAATTAGATTTTTACTCATAAAGGCAGTCGTTTTTTTGTTCCTGAAGGACAAATCGTTAGAATGAATGAATTAATGACTCATTCATAAAGAATCACTTTTATCATTCCTTAGAGCAGGGGTCTCCAACCTTTTTTACACCGCAGACCGGTTACGTTTGGAAAATATTCTCATATTTCAATTCATGAGTGAATTATTCAGTTTCTTACTCATAGAGGCAGTCATTTTTTTTTTGTTACAGAATGAATCAGTGCTTCTGAACAAATTGCTTGAATGAATGATTCAGTGATTCACACTTAAAAAGTCACTTGTTTAATTCCTGAATGAGTCATATTTTGAAAGAATCAACTGAATGAATGATTCAAATGACTTACTTCTAAAGACAGTCAATTTCTGACACCTAGTGTACTTCTGTAGTGATGTTGCTGCAGAAAATGGTACCAAAAATAGAGCATTGTAGGAAGTTCTAGATTTTACAAACATTTATTCTATGAAAGAACATTTTTTTACAGTGTGAGCTAAACGATGATATATCACATAATACATGATATTACTGTTTCACACCGAACTTTGAATGCCTCATAACAGCATTTGAATAAATGGCCTGTTCTCTCTTTGTAAAGCATAATTTGAGCTCAGCCGTCTCTGCAGGGTGTTGGGTGACAGAGTTACTGCAGCTGCTCTCAGCTGGAGCCTGGCTGCATAGCCAAAGAGACCAACTGCTGAGAATGGGGACCAGCTGAGACTGACCTTTCCGAATTGTTCCACCCGAGCTGGGGGACATTGCGCTTGATAAGTAGTGCCAAGCGAGAAGGGGGGTCGTCAGGGGCCGAGACTGTACCGCAGCGTGCCAGCGCCTCGCTCGGACCACGCAGATCGCAACGATAAGACCTCTGTTGTCTCTCTCCTGTGATAATTTGTCTGTCAAAGTTAAAGAGGATGGAAACAAGCGCAGGGAATGACCTTTTCTGTCTGTTGCGGCTGCTGCATCACCACTTTAGAGTCAGGCCTTTCTATCAAAGGCGTCAGACGTTATTAATCTTTAAAAGATTCATATAAGTAGATGAGAGCATTATCCTCAAGTGCCCTGCTTTATGACTCTCTCAAACCTTTTTATCTGAAAAAATGGAGCGAGTACCACTTCTTATCTGACGCAACGTTGTCATGAGAATTTCACAGCAGTCCATGGTAAAAAAGAAACATTATTAAGCGCAAAATGTTTTCTCTCTGGAAATAAGTGATGTAAAATTGGCTAAAGTGTAATTACATTTATCTTCAAAAACAACAACCTTGCAGACTACATCTACCCTTTAATGGAGAATTTTCATTGGAATTTATAGCCAAAGGCTAAAGATTTGCATTTGAGAAACCAAGGTATAAGTCCTGCAACTCTACCTCATAATGATGCAATGGAAAAGTGCAAAAATAAACAAAATAATAACAATGATCTCATGAGAGCATGAATATAGACGAACGCTGTGCACCAAAGGCACGGTATTTGTCTGGTAATGAGCTCTAGGGGCCAGAGCTTTACCATTATCAGCAGTGCTACAGAAAGAGGCCTGCTGAATATCTGCGAGTCACGGTGTTCTGTTCTTTATGACACACTTTTGCTTATTTTCTGTCTTAGCTTCACTCCATTTGTTATGCAGTGCCTACATCTTATTTCAAAGAGAATCAATCATTTTAAAAAGTGATTTATGCCATGTGGACGGTGTCCAGAGCAGTAGATTAGCTCTTTAAAGCAGTCTCCAAGGGATTCAGCCCAGTAAACACTCGCTTTTTTGGGACCTCGAGGTCAGCCATTTTCTTTTTTCAGGGTCACACCGTCTCTGAATAAATGACTCATTGTGATTGTAGCATAAGGGCTGCAGTAGCTTCGAATAAAAAGATTTGTGGCTGAGGCACTTACCCAACCTCTCTGACTCTGTGTGGCTCAGAATTTGCTGTGATTTCTAGAATAACTAATTAAAGGAATATTCCAGCCAAACTGATTTTCTTTCTTCTGCAGAACACACTTTTCAGCTGTTTTTGTCCATACAATGAAAGTAAACAGGGTCCAAAATTACAAGGACATAGCGTAAAAGTAATCAATCCAACCTTTTGGTTTAATCAAAGTCTTCTGAAGCCTCACTGGTGATGCCCTCATGACATTTACACACACAAAAAACCAACACAGTGCAACAGTCAGTTTTTGGAAGTGAAAATCCCATTCATTTTCTCCATAGGGGAACTGATTTTTAACAATAACTTACAAACCTTTAAAGACAGAGTTACTTTGAGGCTGTTAATCAGGAGTATATGCTTAAAGCCATCTTTAAAGCCTGCATTATTTCAGCTTATTGTTTAATAACTATGTTTAACAGCAGAATTCTACCTATTATTCTGAAAAAAATCTCCACCTGAGAATAGAAAAAGAAAATCATGTGAAAAAAAGCTCTTCCATATCCAAGGTCGTTGAAAAAGTGGACTGCAATGTTGAACTCTATGAGGTTTGATGTTATTGACATATCGCCATGTTTGATTTGGCCTTTATGTAGTTGATCAATGTTTTGATTTGATTTGAGAATCAATAACTACTTAAATTTCACTGTTTATCAAATCACTTCAGAAGACTTGGATTAAACCACTGGAGTTTTGGGGATTACTTTACAATACACTATCTTTAAATCCCGTTTGGAGTTTGAAACTTTTGGACCCCATTAACTTTCATTATATGGACAAAAACATCTTCTTCAGATGTTCTTTAGTGTTGGAACAAAATGAGGGTGCGTCAGTAGAGGGTGCGATCTTAGCCTAGGGGTGTTGCTCTGTTTCTTCCCCATCATAAATCCTGTATCAGTCACATGGTCCGAATTTCCCCGCTCTTGTAAAGTATAATTTTGGACATGATTTCTCTAACAAGACTATGATACATTTGACAAAGAATTGATTGGAAGAAACATTTTAAGCATGATTTTTCAAACTCATACATACCAAACATGAATATTAACTCTTAAGCTATTCCCTAGTTATTAAAAAGACATATATAATATGTGATTAAAACATGATAGTTAATTGTGTGGGCTACATACATAATATGGAGTTCATTAGTTGCTCATAAGTCCTTTTAAGATGATTTTGGTGCATATGAAAAAGAAAGTCTCTGTGTGTAGTTCTGCGTAGAACAAAAAAAAAAAAAAAAAAAACATGTTCTTTGGACCAGAGAGAGGTTAAAAGGTCTCCTAAAGAATTCCAGTCTCAGTCTTCGTCTTCTATGTGGAGAAAAGAAGCTCGTGATTTCTGTCGTGGAACACATGTGATGGCCATGTCTTTGACCATCAGTCTTGATTACTTGCCCCAAATTTGAGGATCTCCTTCCTGAATTGGAATTATCAATAAGTGTTCCTTTTGTTTTAATATTGCAAACTGTTCTGTGAAAGAGGCTTGTTGATAAGGCTTTCTTAGAGGGCTGGAGCTAGGAATCTGATTTATGACATCCTGTTGTCTCCCTCTGGGATCCCTCTGTGGAATTTGGCTCTTTGGGTTGTTCAACACCAATCCGATCAAATCTTAATTTGTCTGATTCACTCTCTGATATCCTACACTATACACTAATGAAACCCATCCAAAACATCTTCAAAAAGTTTTTCAGACCATTTCAGGCTATATACATACCTGTTTGAAATTTATCAGTGTGAAGGAATGGAAGACAAAAATCCAAGCACTAATGTGCCACTTTTTGCCTTTCTCAGTGACATTCTTTCTCCCCCATTATGCTGTCCGTCAAACCCGGGCGCATCGGAGTCTGAGTGGCCTGAAATGCGTCCTTCAGCCAAGGCCTCAGATTTTGTGGTCACTGGCACTTTATTCAGGCATAGGTCCATTTCTGTGATGAGAAGAGAGGAGCATTCGTAATGAGGGTAATAGCACTCACCGGAGAAAAGCTGCAATAAAAATAAGTGTGGAGAGAAGGAGAGGAGAGTCGTGTCTGGCTTTTCTAGATAAAGGAGAGTCTGTCAGTTAATGTCTGCATCTGCTGCAGAACCCCCTGCTATGAGGGAAAGAGAGAGGGGAAGAGCTCTCTCATACTCCATAGGCTGTCTGCTGCACCAGACAGACAGGGATCAAGGACATTCTTGTTATTTGTGATTATTCCTTCTGCTATCTCCTCTCCTGCTTTCTGTAGAGGATTGGAGTGATAAAAAAGGCAGGCGACTCAAAGGAGATTTTAAGAGGAGCTTTCTGTGGGGCAGGATATGGCTGAAGACATCAGCGCAGAGTAGGACAGCTCATTTCTCTTCAATGCCACTGGGTCAGGTGTGCAGGAAACTGGGGGATTTGGTGGGATTAGGACCACCCCGTTAGCTCTCAGTCCATACAGCTGACCACTGAGTTTAACGTATTGGAGGTAAAGCTTGGCCTTTGGTGCTTGGGTATGACCAATTTGAATCAAGGCTGTTTTCCGTCAGTCAGGACAGAGTTTGAAGGTTGTTTCTAAGATTGTCAGCTGGGACACGATATAAAGGCTCTGATTTATTCTACTTCTAGTCTCTTTTTTTGGTTGAGCACATAAATGCCATAATGAAGGTGTTTTCAGCCCTTTTTTAGGCCAGTGAGACCTTGGAGGAGAGTTGGTGTCATGCAAGGTCCTATCCTCCCTACAACTTTTTATGGGTACTTTATTTGATGTCTGATAATCTCTTATTCTTAAACATGAAGGTACACATACTGTTAAAAAGATTTTTTCTTTTGAAAGAAATTAATACTTTTACTCAGCAAGGACACATTAAATTGATCAAATTTTGCAGTTAGGAGCTTTGAATTCAAATAAATGGTGTTCTTTTGAACTTTCTTTTCATCAGGAAAGTATCATGGTTTCCACAAAATGTTATTCAAAAAAGTTTAGAAAATGTTTTCATTAAGTAGCGTTTCTTAAGCCGCAAATCAGCATTTTAGAGTGATTTCTGAAGGATCACGAGACACTGAAGTCTGGAGTAATGGCTGCTGAGAAACTTTATATTAACAAGATATCATGTCATCATGTTTTTGAACAGGCATTGAGAAATTGGGATTGAAAAAAATGTAGTGTTGCAGTTTAAGCCTGGTCTTTAAAAAATATGCATTGCATACTGTGTGTATACTGGAGTTATACTTGTACAGTACATTTACATTGACTGCATTTTAATATGAGAGGGGCAATGAAACATTGAGCTAAACTTTAACTTCTTATCATTAGCTGTGTTGAAGTTAACATAATATTGTTTATATAGATATATTTTCCCTCACAAATGGGTTGATGGATCCCCAGCAGGATAACTAAGGACCCCTTCTCTAAGACACTGTTTAAGTGCAGATAGTGATTCCTCATTTCCTCACATTTGCTGTCCACCATTTTGAGGAAAAGCTCAGTTTCCATTCAGAACTGCACCGTTGTGCCGAGGGACCGCTTACCGCTTGATTTTTTCCCTCTCTGAAAAGCATTTCATTTCTTAAAATAATGGAGTCAATGCAGTGTGGATGTATTTGGATCTGTGGAGTCTCACACCGGTGAAGGGGAATTGACTATTATTCAGTGTTTACCTGCATGGTTCCTGCCAAGGGAGAGATGGCAGCTGTTTGTTTTTTCTTCACCTCAGCACACCATGATGAACTGTGACAGCTGACATCTGAACAGCCAGTCAAAGAAAGTGCCTGTAATGAGCAGCCTGCTTGCTTGAGAGACACATGCCATCATATCTCAAATAAAGTTATTCTCCTCCTGTCTCTTTCTCTCTCTCTTTTGCTCACTCACTCACTCACTCACTCACTCACACGCTGCATTTTCTCGTCAGATGCCAGAGGCTAACGCTAGGGATGCTTATCTTAGGCTCGTTTATTTGTTTGTTTGTAAACAGGTGTGTTTGCATTGCACCTAGATTAAAATGCATGCCCGGTTTGAGTATGAAAGTCAGTTAGCATGTTTGACACCAGATGCTAACAAAACCCTCGAAGGAGGCAGGCGTGACACCGGATGCTTCTAGATGCAGGTGCACAGCACACGGCCATATGTGCGGACACGCAAAACATCTGTGGAATATACATAAACTCATCATCTGATGAAGAAATCACACCTGATAGTGGATACGTTTACATGGGCTCTTATAATACAATTAAGGAAGTACTATGATTAAGTTGAAGCTTGTGTAAGCAGAATACGTAATTATGTTTATGTGATTACACTCATAATTAGAGTAACCATAATTGCTGTAAAATATCTGAGGTACTGCAGTTTAACCATAATTGCACAACTCCGGTCTGTACACTGCCGTTTAGGGTCGGTAAGATTTTTAAAATGTTTTAGAATATTGTGAAATATTATTACAATTTAAAATAACTGTTTATATTTTAATATATTCAAAAATGTGATTAATTTGTGTGATGGTAAATCAGAATTTTCAGCAGCCATTGCTGTAGTTTTCAGTGTCATGTGATCTTTCAGAAATTATTGTAATATGCTGATTTGCTGCTGACTTTGGAACAGAAAATGGTAGGGAGCGCAGAAAACCATTGTTTAAAGGGATAGTTCACCAAAAAATGAAAATTCTGCCATTAATTACCTATTTCAAATGGCCTTACGGGTTTGGAACGACATGAGGGTGAGTAATTAATGACAGAATTTTCATTTTTGGGTGAACTATCCCTTTAAGTATAAACATGTCAGCCACTGATGCAGCTTTGTGTCCTGCATTGATATTTACAGTCCTATTAAAAAGATGTCAAAAAGAAAAAATGCTGATGCAGAGGTTAGCATCATATTTTGTTGGCTTTGGAAGTTTAACAAAAAACAAAAGAATTTACCAGACTGAGGATACAAGCTTTACAGAAGAGCTTTGTTAGATTGAATACATTCACTAAGAGAAAAAAGGCCGTTGTTAAAAGTTGAAGTACAGTCAATAGTTGCTACGCATTCGAATGTTCAAAAATTACTCATGTAGAACCTTGTAATAGACTTTCGACTCCACCAAGCATAAACGCCTGGAGAGGTCTCTTCAGAAACAAGTTTGTAGTGACATGGAAAATTAATAAAGGAAATTGAGATTCATTTATACCTGCCAGCGCCAGCTTACACATCAGCAAAACTGCCAAGCAGAGGTCAAAGAAAGGGAAAGCCAATGTTCGGGCAGCCCGAGCGTAATTCAGAACTGCTTATTTTTGTTCTTCGCCCGGATGCATCATTCCCAGAGAGGCCGGTGTAATGCGAATTTTCCCCCCTATTTGCACAAGCTATAAATCAGCCGCTTGAGAAGAAGCTGTCAGATTGGCAGCACGTGGAGTCTGTAACAAAGTCAATATATTACATCTCCCTTTCAAACATGGAGAAACATGACTGCGATAACTGAGCAAAGAGCAAATCGATTGAGCTACTGTGCTCTACTTGCTTTTGAAAAATGTATGACAGGTATTTAGCAGAGATCCACCCTGGTCGGAAGTCACACGCTTTATAAATGCTCAGTTTTATCGTTCAGCTACACGCGGCGAAGGGCTCGGTGCTTTGCGATGGGCTTTCTCTAATTTACTTGTTTCAAATGGCTGGCATAATTCTCAGTTTTAAAATGCCAATACACAGCACAAGCCGCCGCGAGGCACAATCTCACTAAAATGCTAAAGTCTCTAAATCTCTCTCGCCCTTTCTTCTCTTTACCCTCATTTCTTCTTTGCCAATTTAATTAGCTTGAATTTTCCATTACACACAGGTTCAATCACATCAGTGAACCTGGTAGGCAACTAATTGATTTCGAGAGTGCAGCTAGCTCACTGCTGATTCTCCAGAAGATCCCCAAGATTGTCTGGAGACTAAGGACAGAGTAATTTGGTCAAAAAGCTGTTTTTGTATTAGATTAGGCCAATGAATCTCATTTAGAACAAGAGGAGTTTGCAGCATGAACCTCCCCAGGGTCCCATATGTGCTGGCGTTGACACATAAACCTGACAGGCAGGCGATATTGCTGCAATATGGCCACTTCATCAGCATTAGATCTCACCCTGCTGCTAACGGAAAATAAATGTCAATTAGCACAGATGGATCTGTGAAGTGTTCCATCCCGAATGCGTCTTCAGGCCACACACGTCGGAGCGTCGCTCTAATTTCAGCCAATTTTTGTCATCTGCTTGAAGTACAACCTAGAGAGACAAAAGTCAATTGATTTTATTTCAGAGTCCGCCCATGTTTGCCGTGTTTGATGCTGTTAATTCTTTGTACTTAGCACACTTTCATGTTATGTTGAGTGCTGTAATAGGCCTGCTTCCATGCACACGAATGTGACTTAGTCCATCTTTAAATTTTTTATTTATTTACTTATTGATATTTATTGCGAATGTGTTTCAGCGATGTGATCTGTCTATATATATAATTGTCTGTTGCACATGTGTTCCAGTTGTGGCTGTGTAAAAAATTTAATATATTTCTTTTATTTAAGAAATAATATCCTTTACTGCAGATGCGTTTTAATGTTGTGGCTGTGTGAAACAAAATTTAATACATTTGTTTTAAATAAGAACAATTGATAAGTTTGACATCTAAATAATAATTTAATTAATAAATTAATGGAATTTCTAGAATTTTGAAACCAAATCCTAAAGAAATCTTAACGGTATTAAATACAAATAATAATAAATAAAAAAAGAATCCTACTGGAAAAACTGAATTTCTGTAAAACAACTGAACAAAAAACTTTTTGCAGTTTATGCAGTTTATCTTATTTTTATACTTTAATTTGATTAATGATTAATTTTCAATCTTCTTAGGATCCTTTAGGATTGAATCCAAATTATGGAAGCAATATCCATAACAGTTGTTTAATTATTTAGGTTTACCATCTGTGATTGACAGGTGGTACTTTCGACACTGGTGATATCATGTAGTGTTTTTGTGAGGCACCTGAGAAAAATAACTTCTCCTCTTCTTCATCAGTGATGACGACAAGCAGATTGACTGACTGCCATCTTTGCTGATGATTTCATTCTCTGCATTCTAGGACAGTGTCTTAATATATTCTGCTGTGGGGACCTATCCAGGAAGCTTGTCAGTCACTCCGAATTCTGCATCCAGACATGTGTGGAACATCACAATCAGGGCAATCCAGCAGCAGTCAATCACACCCCTGGCAAATAGAGGAATCTTCCTGCGTTTTAGTTTGCAGTGCTCAAAATGAGCAGGGTATTTGGGACCCCCACGAGAGAGAAAAAATACTTTTATTTTGTAGCAGTGAAGAAATTAAAGGAATAGTTCACCCCAAAATGAAAATTGTCTCACCCTCAGGTCATCCAAGATGTAAATGAGTTTGTTTCTGCATTGGAAATGATATGAAAAAATGTAGCATCACATCACTTGTTCACCAATGGATCCTCTGCAGTGAATGGGTGCCGTCAGAATGAGAGTCCAAACAGCTGATAAAAACATCACAATAATCCACAAGTAATGTAAGTAATTCACAAGCTCCATTTGTAATAAAAAAAAAAATCATTTCTAATGTGATTCCTCTATCGGTAATATTGCTTTCTTCAGTTAAAAAATAATTTTGTCTGAATCAGGAGAGAAATATGTACAGATCAAGCACCAATTACAAGTTGTAAATAAATACATCAATGGGTTTTGATGTGAGAGGACAACAGGGGATGGACTTTTTCATTGGAGGAAGTGTTATTATGGATTATGGACTGGTATTTTGGCCAGAAGCGATGGTTTAACATTAAAACGCCTCAATGATGGATTAGTTTCTTACAAATGCGCAGCTTTTCGCTTCACAAGATGTTAATTGATACTGCTTATTACTTGTGTGATGTTTTTTCAGCTGTTTGAACTTTCATTCTGACGGCACCCATTCACTGCAGAGGATTCATTGGTGAGTAAATGATATAATGCTACATTTCTGCACCATATTTTGATGAATGTTTCTACTGATTTTGTCCATAGAGTGAAAGTCAATGATGACAGAATTTTTTTTCATTTTTGGGTGATCTTTTGAAACAAGTTTATACAGTAACTGATGTGTTATTAGGCTGTTCTGTCCCTTTAAAAAGTATAAACACCCCATATGACCATCTGTATATAAATAATATCATTACAGAAGCCTTTTAGCTATATAATTTAAAAGTGTTGTTGAAAGCAGTGACAGATCATAACATAGGCAGTATAGGCAACCGTCACAGTTTTCACAACTCTATCGCTTATTCGCTGCAGTTTTAAGGGATTGCGCCCACTCACTGAAAATGAGTCGTGTCCTTGCAGGTAACTTTTTTCCGAGCAGCTCCCTGCACTTTCCTTCCATCCCACCGCCCCCTCTCACGTCTGCTGCTGCAGCCTGACTGTCTGCCCATGAAAAAGCCTCCTCACCTGCTAGAAGCCAAAAGTGAAGGAGGGATGAATGTTAACGCTTATAGTGCTGCACAGTAAAGTTGATGAAGCCGTTGAATTTAGAAAAAAATAAGCCTTTCCTGATTGGACTTCCCCCAAAACATGCAGAATGTTTTAATGTAATGCAAAGGATGGTGTGGAAAAAACAAGCATGTTATTGTGGAAGAATCTTCATTTAATGTGTTGTATATGCCCATATCCAGTGACTAGCAATGTTTTTAAAGTATTTTGAAGGTAAAATATTATCTTTGTTTATGGGTCAATAACAAATAAGAGTGTCCACCATAAAAAAATTGAAAAGTTTTTAGAAATATTTATTTATTTTTGTGTTTACCTTGGCTTCATATGTAGGCTTATATTTTGAATACCTTTTTTCAATGAAATTTAAATTAAATGACAAATAATATCATGTGGTGTAACCAGCTAGTAAATTTTTTTTGTAGAAAAATATTTTAAATTTAAATGAATTTTTATGTTTTTAGTTAGTTTTTAATGTTTTGTTCTGTAGTATTTTTACACACATCATGAATTATTAATTCATAAATATCATTGTGTTCTTTACAATGTGAACTAAGATTTTATGCTAATAAAACAAAATAAAATGAATTATAAAATAAAATGATTTTTAATTAGTGTTTTTTTAGTATTTTTATATAATATTATAGTTTTTATTAATATTTTTAATGTATTTTTATTTTTATATTTTCAGTTTTCACATTTACTCACATTTTCATCACATTTTACATTTCCATTAGCACATTTTCCAAGGAAATTTTATTGAATGACAAATAATGCCATGTGGTGTAACCATCAAGTAAAATAATTTTTATAAAAATATTTTACATTTAAATTATTTTTAGTGTTTTTAGTGCAGTTTTTAATGTTTGGTTCTAATGTAGTATTATTTAATATTTATGTATGGTTACACTTTATTTTAAGGTGTCCTTGTTACAGTGCAATTATACATTTAAGTACTGAGTAATATTAATTAACTAAATGTACTTACTGTATGGTTAGGATTAGGATTTGGCTTAGGGTTACTTGCATGTAGTTATGTATAATTAATTGTTATTATAATAGTAAGTACATGTAACGTGTAACAAGGAAACCTTAAAATGAAGTGTTACCTTATGTTTAATTTATTTCAGCTTTATTTCAATTAACAAATACATGTCTATGTAATAGTAATGTAGTAGTTCTAGTTTTAGTTAATGATAATAACTCTAATTTTAACTCAGAAATTAACATACTCATCAAGAGGCAAGTCCATTTATTTTTGCAAAAAATAATATGTCCAGGAAAAAAATGATGTTATTGACCCTTGTTAAATATTTTCAAATGTTGAATGGTCCCATAATGTATTTTGGCTTACAACCAAGATAATTGTGTCACACTTTTCACATTCCAACCATATTTTTGTTATATATAAATGTTATAAACATGTATTCCCTCAGAAAGAGCAGAGTGATAGGTGATAATGGCCTGTGGGGTTGATACTGGTGATAATAGCTTATGGGGTTGGCTCTACTATCCCCAGATAATACTTTACATTAAAGTCAAGTATGAATGTGCAGTGGTTTGCACCTTTAGCTGCTAGACTGTTGAGATGAGGTCCACAAACAGGTATGGCCTCTTTTCTGGGTTTCAAAACACTTATTAATTTCCCTCTATATGTTACAGCACTAGAAATGAGAAATATAAATTGCTTGTTTTAAAAGCTAACATTTGCATTCATTCCTCAAACTAGGAAATTTTAGCTCTGCATAATACGTTTCTTTAAAGTAAAATATGCTGACGTTACCCATAGACACTAAAGTTTGAGCACAACGAGTGAAAGAGAAGAGTTTTTATGCTCCAAAGAAAATGTAAGGATGCCAAAGAGTGTGAGAAAGAGAAATCCCTCATGGGATTATATAAAAAATATGAAAAAATACTGTGGTTTAAATCTAAATCTTAAAAAATAACCCTGCGTTTGTCCTGTCCATTGGCTGGTCGAAATAATAGGAAAAGAAACCCCAACAAGGCAGCCACTTTTGTTTGCTGCGCTTCAAATTTCACAGCACTTCTCATTATATTGGTGCAGGGTGAATGGACGGATGAGAGAAGAAGAGAGTCAGAGAGATAAATGGAGTTAAAGAGCCGCCACATCCAAGGCAAAGACTGGTCAACAGACATAAAAGACAGTAACTGAAGTGGATGTGTTTTGAAACAGTCTAAAATTGCAGACCTCCAGCATCTAAGGACTGTAAGTTCATCTTTTTTTGACAGCAAAACACACATATAGAGACTTTTGTACTATATTTCTCACTGTTTTTAACCCCCAAACCTGCGTTTTATTGACTAAAATCCAGTTTAAAAGATGCCAGTTGTGTTTAAATTACACAATGCAAACTTTGCCTTCAGCGGGTGCAATTAATTTTCAGTAGTTTTTCTCTTTTATTTCAGACGGTCTGAAAGATTTTTGTTATACACTGAAGGGCCAAATCATTTCTCGCATAAGTATCATAAAGCATCATAAACCATCATGAATAAAATGATCTAGTCTGTCGGATTACTGCTCAACCTGTCATCAATATTCTGCTGCATGTTGATTTGTTGAAGGAGAAAAAAGAAAGAGGACGTGATTCCTGACACATTGAACAAAATGTGACGCTTAAACGCAGTCGCACTGGGAGATAACCTAAAAGGCTTTTACCACAAGACGTCTCTTATCTCATCTGCTTCTTTTAGCTGATACAAAACCATTTACAAATTTGCGAGCTTTGAATAATGGAATCAAGCCAGATGGAAGAAATGCCTTGTTGCGGTTTCTCTCTCTCTCTCTTAGAAGCGGTAACATTCTCCGGTTCGAAGCAGGCCACATATTTTAATTAATTTGGCTCAGAGGGGGATAGCACATGCTGTCAGGGGTCCCAAGCCTGTGGGGAGCAGAGGAGCCAGTGGTGGCAGAAGTTGTTGCGCTACACCCACTATTTAATTAAAAGACAGTGGCTAAAGCCAGTGACTGTGCCGTGTAGTTGAGAGGCAATGCATCATTAGCACCAAGCTCATTTCCTCGTTACAGCTGACTAGAATGGGCACGAGAAGCAATTAGGCATTTTCTAACACTTATTAGGAATTAATTGCCAGTTGATTTCAATGGGTGGAATGTTAAGTGGAAGAGGAGCTTCACTAGAGGGGTGGAAGCAGGAAGGTTGTTCCAAACTTTATTGATATTGATTATTAAATTGGGTGATTGGATGGTAATTGCTGGAACCTTTTGAAACAGAACATTCTAATTACAGGATGAAATATGATCACGCTCATGGGCTTATGACTGTGACAGACCAGAATGGCACCGATTTCATTACCAATAACGTAATATGTTGTGGAAAAGAACAACTGTGATTGAATCATATTGTTTTCATTTGGTTTGCAGGCATTGTAAAATGATAGGAGCTATAATTTGGGAAAAGCAGGTGCTATCCACGTCCAGGCACGTCCTGATTTTGCAGAGTTAGATGTGTTTCTAGGTCAACATATTTTGTTGACCCTGGAACAACATTGTAATCCAAAAATTTAGTCTTGACCATATCCCTACACCTAAACCTAACCTTAACCATGAGTAATCCATAAATCTGAGGAAATGATAGATGAATGACACTGATGTACAAGCACCAAACACAGATTGTAAGCCTAAACTTCACAAAAACTATAAACTGGTTCTTCAAATCTGATTGGTTAATCACAATGTTGTTCCAGGGTCAACAAAGATGTTGATTCAAAAAAAAAAAAAAAAAAAAAAACATGTCGCACTTGGTAAAATCAGGTTCTGCAGGTGGGGGGTTGTTAAAGAATTGTGCTAGAATTGTGCCATAATACCCCTATATACAACTCATTATATACACTACAAACACTTTAAAAGACTGACATGTAGATGTTTGTGAAAGATGTTTTCTCTGTTTTGGAGGGATGATCATTTTTAAATCATACCCTATTTATTGCATCAAAATTTGTTAATACTATATTATACTATAGTTAAGGGTGGATAATTTTATCAGTTGTTTATTATTCATGCAACAATACATGGCCAGTAAAGGCCTATTACATTATAGTTTTTATTAATAACCATTGCTATATACAGTAGCTAATAACTTTGTCTAGTGCTCTTATGAATGTTTATAGCATGATTTGTGAAAATTTAACTACTATACTGAATGACATAGCATAGACTTCTTCATGGCTAGTGTTTGCGTATTTCATTTAATTTCATTCTGTAACCTACTTGTTCTACAGATCTGTGTACTAATGTTAAATGCTACTGTTTTTGACAGCGTTGGTAACGTTTCTGACAGATAATATCATGATATTTTTTGCGTTTCCCTTACCGAATGTCGTATCCTGTCAGCAATAACCAATCATGGGCTTTTTTGATTACTGTCAGTTTAAGTGCCGGTGATGCAGTGTTGCCAGATATTGCTATTAAAAAAAAAAAAAAAGAAAGAAAAATAAATAAAAATTTACCGAAATTATTTCAAATCTTTTGCAAATAAGATAAGATAAAGATATCGCTGACCCTAAACTGCAACTTCCTACTTTATTAACTTTCTAAAGTGTAAAATTAAGTGGAAAAGACAAGTCCAAAGATGCTTATAAGAACTGGATCTTTTCCCCGCTCCCCCGCCATCACTCACAACTCTCTCATCCCTCGTTCACTCCACCAGCGTCTCGCAGGGATCATTTTCATACCAGGGACACTAAACATTCTTGCAAACTGTCTAAACTGAATTATACGTCATGCAGACATTCATATGAGGAGTTCAACAGCAAATTAGTCATTCAGCGAACAAATTTTATTTTTGAACATGAAAAATTTACCGAGGTCCGGACCTCTGTGGCCTCATAGCTGGCTACGGGCCTGATCTGAAGTCAAAAATATTATTTAATATGAGTAAATAAACCTGGCAACATAGGTTAATTATATGAAAATGAAAAGATTTTTTAGTTCATTAAAAAAATTAAAATTGTCATCATTTACTCATCCTTATGCCACTCCAAACCTGTATGACTTTCTTCAGAATACAAAAGAATATGATGACAGAATTTTCTTTTTTGGACAACTGTCTCTTTAAGTATAACTTTTTAAAGGCTCTTTGTTCAGTATGGTTTCAGTGTCCATCTGCTGAGTTTAAACTTATTTCTGAGCAACTTCTGTGTACTTGTGTGAGATAAAGCCTTTAATTATTAACTACTTAAAATAAACCTGTAATAATCCAGTGTCAATGCAAAAGAAGGATAGAATTTAAAACCTATACTTCTATCAGTGTTGCCATGCCATGTGAAGTTGCGTTCTGAAAGTACAGTAAATTTAAAGTCACGTTTAAGTTTAACCTTTAAACCTCCTCAGACATTGTTCAGTTCATCCTAGTGAGAGAGTCTCATTTCACAACACACGTCTGTAAAAACCTGCTTTTTGCGAGCACTCCGCTGTGCCCATCTATCCGGGAGTCCTTTAGCCCTAAAGACTGTTTTTCAGGCCTGGAGATCTCAGCTTTCAAGCGCTCTTTGGCTAAATAGAGCTTCACCTGGATGAGGAGGAGAGGAAGTGAAAGGCCAAGGAGAGAGTCATGTTTACACTGGGGCTTCCTTCTCAGCCAATGGGAATCCAGTCTGGCAATTTAGAGAAGTAAATGGTATTATTTTCTTCCCAGGCAATCAAAACACTATCTCCGTGAAAAATGGCAAGGGCTCTTGCGACATGATTGCTCGACTTTTTTGTGGGTTGGGGGTGGGAACCATGGGCCAGGCCTGGGTAATTCTCAAAGCCACATACTTCACCGATCCAGCCAACATCTATCATGCGGCTGGTAGTAAAGAGATACTTGAGATTAGAGGACAGGAAACAGAGCCTAGCTGCTTCCTCTGTGTGAAATGTGATACAAAAGGAGCGCAGGGTCCCTTGCACTTTCTAATTGAAACGATTTTGGGACTAAATCAGAGAATTTCTCATGGAAACCTGTAGCCATTTTTCTTCTGATGAAAAGGAAATCATATCCACTGAGGTCGATTAAAAGAAACCCATTTATAGACTCCAAAAACTTTTTCCAGTGATTCAGCTAACTCTATTTTTAGTATCTTTTCAAGCAAGAGAAACAATCAAGTATATATATATATATATATATATATATATATATATATATATATATATATTATATATATATATATATATATATATATATATATATATATATATACTTACACACACACATATATTTATATATATAAATATATACACACACACACACACACACACACACACATATATATATATATATATATATATATATATACACACACACACACTTGTGGGGACTTCCATAGGCGTAATGGTTTTTCTACTGTACAGACCGTATATTCTATTGCCCTACACCTAAACTTAGCCCTCACAGGAGACTTTTTGCATTTTTAGATTTTAAAAAAAAATTCATTCTGTGTGATTTATAAGCTTCTTTACCCCGTGATACGAGTCCCCATGAGTCTGTGTGTATTCAGGTTTAAGTCCCCACCTGAATAGAAAAACAGGTACACACACACACACACACACACACACACACATATATATATATATATATATATATACATACAGTTGCATCTCAAAAAATTTGAATATCGTGAAAAACATTTTTTTGTAACATTTCAAAAAGTGAAACTTTCATATATATTTTATATTCATTACATGTAAAGTAAAACATTTCAAAAGTTTTTTTTGTTTGTTTTAATTTTGATAATTAGAGCTTACAGCTCATGAAAGTCAAAATCCAGTATATCAAAATATTAGAATATTTATATTTGAGTTTCATTAAATGACCATCCCTACAATATAAATTCCGGATATCTCTTGTTCTTTGAAACCACATTAATGGGGAAGACTGCTGACTTGGCAATGGTCCAGAAGACGATCATTGACACCCTCCACAAAGAGGGTAAGTCACAGAAGGTCATTACTGAAAGGGGTGGCTGTTCACAGAGTGCTGTATCAAAGCATATTAAATGCAAAGTTGACTGGATGGAAGAAATTGGATAGGAAAAGGTGCACAAGCAACAGGGATAACCGAAAGCTTGAGAATACTGTCAAGCAAAGCTGATTCAAACACTTGGGAGAGCTTCACAAGGAGTGGACTGAAGCTGGAGTCAGTGCATCAAGAGTCACCACGCTCCGACGTCTTCAGGAAAAGGGCTACCAAGCCACTTCTGAAACAGAAACAACGTCAGAAGCATCCTACCTGGGCTAAGGAGAAAAAGAACTGGACTGTTGCTCAGTGGTCCAAAGCCCTCTTTTCAGATAAAAGTAAATTTTGCATTTCATTTGGAAATCAAGGTCTGGAGCCTGGAGGAAGACTGGAGAGGCATAGAATCCAAGCTGCTTGAAGTCCAGTGTGAAGTTTCCAAAGTCAGTGATGATTTGGGGTACCATGACGTCTGCTGGTGTTGGTCCATTGTGTTTTATCAAGTCCAAAGTCAATGCAGCCATCTACCAGGAGATTTTGGAACACTTTATGCTTCCATCTGTTGACAAGCTTTATGGAGATGCTGATTTCCTTTTCCAGCAGGACTTTAGCACCTGCCCACAGTGCCAAAACCACTTCCAAGTGGTTTGCTGACTATGATATTACTGTGCTTGATTGGCCAGCCAACATGCCTGACCTGAACCCCATATGGAATCTATGGGATATTTTCAAGAGAAAGATGAGAAACAGTTGATCCAACAATACAGACGAGCTGAAGGCTCAATAGTGCCTCAGCAGTGCCACAGGCTGATCGCTTCCATGCCACACCTCACTGATGCTGGAATTTGTGCTAAAGGAGCCCCGACCAAGTATTGAGTGCATAAATGAACATACTTTAAAGAACTTGAACTTTTCTGTTTTGCAAATCCTTTTTTTGATTGATCTTAGAAAATATTCTAATATTTTGAGATACTGGATTTTTGACTTTCATGAGATGCAAGCTCTAATCCTCAAATTTAAAACAAAAAAACTTTACTTACTTTACCATGTAATGAATCTAAAATATATATGAAAGTTTCACTTTTTGAAATGTTACAAAAAAATGAAATTTTTCACGATATTCTATTTTTTTGAGATGCACCTGTATATACATACATACAGTTTTGTTGTGTTTCTGAAAGTCTTTTTTTGCTCCCCAAGGCCTACATTTATTTGATCAGTAATACAGTGAAAACATTAATATTGCGAAATATTACCACAATTTTGAATACATGTTTTCTGTTTTAATACACATTTATTATTAATTTATTCCTCTGATGGCAAAGTTGAGTTTTCAGTAACCATTATTCCATCTTCAGTGCCACATGATCCTTCAGAAATCATTCTTATTTTTCTCATTCTCATTTTTTTCAGGTTTCTTTGATGAATAGAAAAGAACAGCATTTTTTGAAATAGAAATATTTTGTAACATTATAAATGCCTTTATTATCACTTTTGATTAGTTTAATGCATCTTTGCTGAAAAATCTATATATTTAATATTTAATAAAATCCTTGCCACTGCGTTTCTTGTATACACATAAACTAATATCTATTTACTCTACAATTACAATTCAGCTTTCATGCTAACATTCAAACAGATAAACAGCATAGCAAAAGTATAAACTGTTTGTTTTTGGTGTAATTTCCTGTTTTCACTTGTGTATCTCATAACCAAACTATTCCCTGAGGTCTTTATGTTCCTCAAAGCCAAGGAAAATAGACACTCCCTCCCTGGCATCATTTGCACAGAGGAAGCTGATTAAAAGTATGTGCATCAAAGTCCTCCATTACACAAGAGTCGAAAATAGACACCTCCACTTTCCACACACTTCAGTGATGAAGAGAGAGCTGTTAAAACCAATCAAGACCAAGATTACGCTTTCTCGCTTCCACCCGTTCCGCAAGCATCTTCGTTAGCGAAACGATCCGAATTCAAACACTTACAAAACATGAACAAGTGCAGCTGTGGCTTTAAAGATAGCAACAAACATCTTCTCCTTTTTCCACTTTGCAGAGCCTTATTCAGAGTAATTATGTAGTGTTTTGACAGAGCAGGAAGACAGCAAAGTGTCTAATTTTCCTGAAATGAAAGTACACAAGCAGGGAGAAGGGGTGATGCGTACGTTTCTGTTAGAAAGAACAGATGCTGCATCTTTGAATAGCGGGCGACTGGTGGGCGACATAGTCAGCTCGGGTGTGCTTCCTCCATCTTGCTGAGATGAATTCCTCGTAATTGAGGATGGGACGACAGCCCCTCTCAGCTCTGTCCCCGTCGTACACTGAACCAAGCCTATTCAAGCCCAGCAATATTATTTAAGCCTGCAAAGCTAAGAGAGATGCAGGACAGCAGAATCTGTGTTTACAGACCAGATAGACACTAAAGTTTGGGTTGTAAGATTTTTAATGTTTTTGGAAAAAAGTTTTATGTTCACCAAAGCTGCATTTATTTGATCAAAAATACAGTAAAATCAGTAATATTGTGAAATGTTATTTCAATTTAAAATAACTGTTTTCTGTTCTAATATATGTTTAAATTTAATTTATTCCTGTGATGCAAAGCTGAATTTTCCATCATCATTACTCCAGTCTTAAGTGTCACATGATCCTTCAGAAGTCATTTTAATATTCTGATATGTCACTTTTGATAAATGTATCAATTTAATACTGAAAAACAACAACAAGAAAAAAAATCTTACTGACTCCAAATATGTGTATGTAAATGCATTTATCTTATTGTCCTGCGGTGTGATATGGTGTAGTTAACCTTAAAGTAATTTTAAAAACATCTGAACAAAATCAGATTCCTGTGTATTTATCATGCAGTTTTTATGACTTGAGACACTACATGCAATATTTGTAGTATTTTTTTTTGTAGTATTAAAATTATTTTTTCATATTAAGTTGATCATTGTTATTTGTAATATTGTAAATGAAAATAATAATAAACTAATAAAAATAATACAATATTAATAATAAAATTAATAGTATTACATTATTTAATTAAAATATTTATTTTTATTATTATTATTTTACTAATGCAGGACTATGGAAGTGCACTGAAATAAAGCTTTAAATACATATGTTCTCATAAATACAGTATGTATAAATATACATAAATATATATAAAATATATAGCCTACATACATGTATACTATTAGTAATGGTATTCTACTACATTATTACTACTGTCATAATAAACAGAAAGATGTAGTTCAACTGATTGTTTTTTATTGTCCTTTTCTTGTCTGGATGACCATACAGTATTTTACATTTCATTACTATAATAGAAATCTGACATTATGGCTTGATCACTAAGTGATAATGACACAAATTCACACCATCTTCCTTTAAATATAATAACCCACAGTCATTGTGGGAATTAATGTTAATGGTTTGGGAGATCCATATCCTCTGCATCTCATGTCAAGGCCAACTGAGTGTATTAAATTTCATATCTTAGACGAAAATCTAAGAAGTTAACATTATTACATGAGCATCCCCCAAATCTCTACTCTCCTCTTTGCTTCCTCCTGGTTCGGCCTGCGGTCACCTTCCTGTTTCAGGCCTGTCAGACAGAAAGTGTGGTGATGCAGTTGAAAGTGTTGAAATTCAAGCACTTCTACTTCTGATGGGTTAATTTACCGGAAACACGCTTGGCTCCAGAGGAGAGAGAGAGAGGTTGTGTTTCCAAATCCATTGGAATAAAAGCAGCCCACCTTCCTGTGACATGAAAAACTGAAAGTAGTCCATTTAGAGAAATAGTGGGTGTTATCTGTGGTTTGAACTGGTAGGTAATGGGATTGTGATCTGTTAAAGGGATACTGTAGTCATTCAAAAATAACAATTCTGTCATTTTTATACTTGCATGCTGTAATCCTTTGCAGTGGATCACAATAGAAGATCCGGATCCAGGTCATGCTCTCCTACACAGGCTTTGAAGAACATGCAGAAGTGTGACATGTACACTTATGGCTCTCCTTGGATGTCCTTGTCAAACCTGAGCAGAAGTCATCATCCATACTCTGTTTATGTGTGCGGTCCTTATCAAACGGCTGCAGGAATCATACAGTTCTTGGTGGGATTTTTAATCCACTAATCTTGACTTCAAGACATGTTTACAGAAACCTCTCTTTCTTACTGTGTGAGGGCATCTTTTAGTTAAAAACACAAGAAAATATTATTTATTTATGGGGAATTATTAAATATATCTAGACCCATAAATAAGTATATTTCTGAAAGAAAGAGATTTACGGCCAGATTTACTAAACGGCAAATTAGCGTTAAAGCGCAATTCTATAAAAGGGCAGATTGGAGGGGAAAATTCTGTGTGTAATTTACTGATAATGCGCACATTAAAAAACACAGACGCAGCCAGATCATTTCCATAATGACCAGCGCAATCTACCAAGAGCAGCACAAATTAGCACCTGCTTTAAGACACGTTTTCTGGCGTTAAATAATGGCACAAATACCAGTAATTTGACAAGCGCAAACGTTAGTAAATCACGTTGCGTGATTTATTTTAATACTCTCCTCCCATAAATGTTGCATCTGAAAGGGAAACTCCTTCAAATGCATATTCAGTAAGGTCAGGCGCAAAAATAACTGTCCACACCTTTTCAGCGCTACTTCTTTAATGCGCGACTTTAGTAAATCTGGTTTTATTATCTCTTTAAAACTTTATTATTTTTACCTTATTTCCCAAATATCTGTTAAGTCATTTATAACATTGTTGTTAATATACTAAAATTAAAAAAAAGTTAAAAAATAGTTTTCATTAATTGAAATAATATTAAAGTAAAATTGAAATATACATATTAGATGGAAAAACCTTTAACTTAAAAACATAAAACTTAGAAAGTATTTTCTGGGTTACTAGCTAAAATGAAATTAAGTACTAAAATTATTAAAACTAAAACTGAAATAAAATTAAAGCTAAATTAAAAAAAATAAATCACAGTCACATATCAAAATCTAACTTAATGTTTGGGTGATTTGTAACATTGTTGTTATTATTTTAAACAAACTATAAAACTTTTAAAAATTGTTTTCATTAATTCAAATACAGCTGAAATAAAATTTAAATATAAATATTAGATGGAAAAATGTTAAATTAAAAAACTTAAACAAAAATTAGAAATGACTGCCTTTGCAACTAAGTGAAATATGTTTATGATGTATGAAAATTACTAAAACTAAAAATGAAATAAAAATTATATTTAAAAATCTAATAAAATGGACGTTCACATACCAAAAATGTACTTAAATTACGATGACAACTGAAAATGTCGAAATAAATTCAAATTCAAATAATTAAATTCAAAATATTAATAAATACTATTAGTACTAGTATATAAAAGCATAAACAATACTAAAACAACACTGATTTTCAAACATAAAAATTGATGTTGAAGGGTAGAAAAAAATTGTGCAGGCAAGTGTTTCAAGGCTGGATAGCAAATTTTATGCATTTTATATCTGCTTGGCCTTTTGGTTATTGAATGATCTGTAAGTAAGGACCACATAAAAAGAGAGTGTATTGTGAAGTACAAGTAGTAATTTGCAGTGATACAAATGGTCCACTCAGAAATGCAAATGCGATCTGAATAATCTTTGCGGTTAATAAAATCTCTTTTAGAGCATTGTTTAGAGTGAGTTTGATTGCGGCTCTCTCATTAATTTGGGTTGATTAATGAAGAAGCCTTTTGGCTGTAAAGGTGTTGTGTGGGAATTGGGTGTTGGGTTGCAGGATGCTGTAAAGCAAGAGCCATTTAATTAAATATTGAGCACACGTGTATAGATGTCTGTGTTAGCGACCCAAACTGAAACCGATGCTAATTAAAATTTCAGCTCTGTCTTGGGAACCGCCACTTTCCCATGGAATGTGCGTTTCCCACAATACTGTGCGGCATACCTGTGAATGCATCAGTTCTGCCAGATAAACAAAAAGACTCAGTTGTTTTAGCATTATTCTAAGTAATTACTTTCCACTAGATGTCATGGAAAGTTTATCTGTCACACTGAGATGAGTATTGAGAGTACATTATGACCTAGAGAATCATTATATCATCTGGGTGCGACCATCCAAGGCATCTATAAATACACACTACGTGATAGATTAAGCTGTTTGTCATGCTCCAAAGATTAATAACATCACTAAATTAAATGAATTGACATGCATTGCAACATTTGATAAATGTGTTACCTTGCTGTCAAGCCAGCTGTGTATCTTAGCTAGCGTTAGCTCTGCTTCAAAAAGATGCATCTTAACCATCATGCAACTTCATAAATGACCTGTTTGGAACACTCTACCTAGGCGGCAAGACCGATTGGTTGTGACCACACCACAGTCATGTGACTTTTTCTGCTCATCTGGCATATTATTGAGCATCAGCGGAGCAAAGTAATGGAGGTGAATGCAAAAACACATGGCTACCAAGAAAAAAAAAGTTTGGATTTGAACCACACCAGGTGCTAGAAAATATTTTTACAGATCTCACATTAGCACAGATCCTACTAAATGTAACATTTGTGCATATTTATTTTATTGATGCACTGAAATTAATTTTTACTGAGATTGAAATTAAGATTTTCATTTAGCCAAAAACCAAAAGTGAAAATACATTTTATTTAATAATTTATTTAACATTTAATTATTAAATAATTTAACAATTAAATAAAAATAAATTTTATTTAATAATCCAATTTATATGTTTAATAATATAGAAATTCATAATAATTAATTTAATAATTAATTTATTTAATTAAATGCAATTTTTTTTTAAATCGAGGCAGCTACAGCGATCTAGCTGTCACGCCACTTTAAAGAGCATCAAAACAATATTTATTTGTTTGAATTTCATTATAAAAGTGACAAAATTTGAAAGCTGAGACTTTCTTATCAAAAGTAAAAAAGCACTTATTGCCATTATTGGATGTGAGCTGCTACAAATAATGTTTACTTAATGTTTTTGTTCACATATCAACAGAAAACAGCATTAAAAGATCTTCATCAGAATGAAAGATCATTCAAAAATTATACATTAGTATTATCAACCAGCCCTAGCGTCCACACGTCTGACATGTTTACCTGTTGTAGCAGGAAATAGACGCTGACAGAGTAAAAACATGGTATCAGAGAAGCACTAATTAAACCATTTTAGTCAATAATTTTGGCACTCCAGAAATTCATTTTCAGCTGAATATATTTGGTTGCCGAAATTTCAACCATTTCAATCCATTTCCCAATCATTTTGAACTCTCTTCACAGAGCTATACGGAGTTAAAACTCTTAAAAAAAAACTCTTTAAAATACCTTCATTTGTATTCCGCAGAAGAAAGTCGTAGTTTTGGAATGACATGAAGGTGAGTAAATGATGTAATTTCCATTTTAAATGAACTGTCTTTAAGTCTTTTACTAGGTTTTGGAACAGAACAGTTGTATACTTATTATTTCGAAGTAAGAAACTTTTTGTGTTGATGTTTCTTGAACGTTAAAAGTCTTGGTGGACTGTCAGTAGTAGTTACCTCATACACACACATGAACTTCCCCAGACTCACCTGTGAGTAATGAAGATGTCTCAGGACAAAGCTGGAGAATATGAAGTGGGGATAAAAGGAAGAGGAAAAAAGCTGGTATTTTATTTTTGACTCAGTGGAGCCAAAGTGACAATCGTTGTCAGGCTGAAAAAATAATGAGTTGCGAAAGGAATGTTTTTCAGCAGTGGCTCGTGTGAGGGCGGGAATGAGGGAATTGAGGAACAAGAGGACGGGAACAAGGGATAAGCACGACATCGGCTAGTTTAGTGACAGCCTCTGAAATAGTTGAAACTCAGAAGTTGCCTTCCTTCTCTGCCCTCTTCCCGCCTTTCTGTCTATAATATAAGTGCTGTTCCTCTGCGAGGAATGCAGAAGTCAGTTCATGCAGGGCTAAAAATGACTGATGTTGGTTATAAAAACCCTCCGGAGCTGTGTGAACCGCTTTGGCTGTAGTGGCTTTACCTCCTGCTTTCTCAATGGGGGGAGTCAGTTGTGTTATTGAGCAAGATCCTTCAAGAGAGCCATTTGGAAATTTGACACTTGTACTCCTATAACAGAAAACAATGTGTGATGATCATATGCAACTGAATGAAAGTCTAGATGCTTTCATTTAATCAGGTCTATATTAAAATTAACATTTTCGTTCAGCTTGCAGTATGTATAATAATACAATATTAATACTGGGGTTTTCCAACTGGTGTCCGGAGAAAGGGGTGCTAGGGAGTCTGTGGAATAAAAAAAGAAAAAAAAAAAAAATCAAATTATATATAGATATATTAAAGTATAAATACAGTTTGGGGTCTGTTCGAAATTTTATTTAAAGAAATTAAGGACCAGATTTACTAAACAGGGCAAATTAGCGTTAGAGTGCAATTCCATAAAAGCGCAGATTGGAGGGGAAAATTCTGCGTGTGATTTACTGACAATGCACACATTAAAGAACACAGACGCAGCCAGATCATTTCCATAATGACCAGCGCAATCTACAAAGAGCAGTGCAAATTAGCGCCTGCTTTAAGACATGCTTTGTTTTAAATTACATGCTTTGTAATTTGACGAGCGCAAATGTTAGTAATATTTGAATACTCTCCCACCATAAATTTTGTGTCTGAAAGGGAGAGACCTACAAATGCATATTCAATAAGGTCAAGCGCAAAAATAACTGTCTATGTCTTTTCAGTGCTAATTCATCACTTCGCATCTTTAGTAAATCCTGACAGTACTATTTTAACACCAGAAGATGGTTTGCACTGGTGCAAGCTGTTAGTAAATCTGGCCCTAAAACTTTTATTTCAGTAAAGATGCATTAATTTGGTCAAAAGTGACAGTAAAAACATTTATAATTTTACCATTTCAAATAAATGCTGTTTTTTTCAACTTTCTATTTGCCAAAAGAAATCCTGAACAGAAATGTTCCCCAAAAATATTAAGCAGCATAACTGTTCAGTGATTTCTGAAGCTGAAGTAATGGCTGCTCAAAATTCAGTTTTTCATCACAGGAATAAATTACATTTTAAAATATGTTCGAATAGAAAATAGTTATTTTAAATTGTAATAATATTACTGTTTTACCTTTATTTATTTTTTATCAAATAAATGCAGCCTTAGTGAACATAATAGACTTCTTTCAAAAACATTAAAAACCTATAGTGTATATGCCTATATTAACATTTTTAATAAATTGACAGCCCTAGTGTATACAGAGCTACTATTTTGAGACTTCATTGTTTAACACACAAGCCAAATCAATTGCCCGACACCAGAAATAAAACATGCAAATGCATGCAAGCATTGTTAATAGACCTTAAACAGCTTTCATTTCTATAACTTTAATGCATCACACGGGCCTGTGAAAGGCCACTCGAGAACACCTCCTCATTCCATATGCAACAGGCGCCAGGGAAACAGATCCTAGATTAATGGCGCTTAGGTGTTTGCATAAATTCTTTATTAAGCTTGAGTGCTTCAAATTACACTGTGCCTAGAATAGTCACTTTATTCATGTTCCAACAGCGAGAGTCACATCTGGACCTGTGGCTCTGTCTTAAACTGAAGATCTGCTCCTCTGGAACGGCTTGATTAATTCAGTGCGGCGCTGGCAGTTTCCGTGAGAGAAGTCAGAGGAAGAGACGCCTCAGAGTGAAGGGCAGCCTTTGCCCCCAGCAGCCGGCATTGCTAAAGACTGAGACAGCGAGCATGAGAAAGAGGCACAGTGGCTTTTCTCAGAATGTCATTCAAGACTTCACCTTCAAATAAAGTAGAGGTCATTAGTAGAGAATTATCTCATTAACAGCCCCGCTCGCTGGCTCTCCAGGGACCAGTTTCGGTAGAGGCCAGGCCTGATATATGGATGGAGTTTTAATGTGCTCTATAAAAACGAAAGGGCCATGCCGTAGACTGGGCTGTAAAACTCAGTCCATGACAATACTGGCACGGCTTAGTAGATAAAAGGCATTGGCAGGCACTTGGAGCCGATTTAGGATTTGTTTCCTGTGTCTAAATCAAGCTGAATCATTACGGATGAAAGCTCAGGACTGGTCACAAAACAGTTAGTAAAGCTGATTGGCGCTCTCTTGGACGGCTCCCGGTCCTGAGCAGCTGTTCGAGCGGAGGGGAGTTAACTTCCTCACAGTGGCACAAGACTCAGTATGAATAAATAATTAAACATGGATAAACACAATCTAAAAACATTTTATAGGAGAAAAAACAAGGAATATTTTGGGAGGGAGACAGTTTGTGTCTGTGAGTAAAGCTTGCTGGGAAATGACTGCTCAAATGGTTTGTTTTGTTGTTTTCATGGAGTGGCTACTAAAATGCAGCCAAATAACTGAAATTAACGCATTCTCGTAAGGTATCATCACTCTAGCCGTTTTTTATCCATTCTTGTAAATTTTATTCAACTCATTTCAAAGGATTTGATTACCTAATACTCAACTTTTAGGGTTAAACTAAAAATTCAGTCATCGTTTACTTATTACTTCGTTACTTGCAGAACTGAAAATTATGAAAGCATCATGAAGGTATTGTAAAAGTGGTCCATACAACTCTTTCTCTATATTTTAAATCTTTTGAGGGCAGACAATAACTTTACGTGAGGAATAGACCAAATTCAAGTTATGATAATCTAATATTCATTTTCTCCTGCCATAACACTTGAAACTCAGACCCATTAAAGTAAGCATGAAATTAAAATTCACTATTCAACAATTTTGTTAATGCATTTTGAAAGATTCATACAGTACATTTGTCAATTTTTCATTTTTTGACCTTGTAATATTTAATGTAAATGTTATAACTTTATCTTCCAGTGAAACATCAGACTTCTCTCTGGTGATGTATTTTAATCCATAAATTAATTTGAACTATTGTCATAGAGGAGCAAGAGTTCAAAGATAATTCTACAAAGCAAGTTAGTTATGTAACTCAGACGAATAATAAAACTATTCTCGTAGCTTCATAAAATCACAGTTGAACCACTGATGTCACATGGATGATTTTAAAGATGTCCTTACTAGCTTTTTGGGCCTTGAACATTTCAGTTCAGTTGCTGTCGATGCAGGGTCAGAAAGCTCTTGGATTTCATCAAAAATTTCATAATTTGTGTTCTGAAGATGAACGAAGGTCTTACGGGTTTAGAACAACATGTGGGTGAGTAATTAATGACAGAATTTTCATTTTTAGGTGAACTATCCCTTTAATAAGCAAACGTTATTAATCCATAGCGAAGTTAACCAAAAAATGAAAATTCTGTCATCATTTACTCACTCCACTTGTTCCAAACCTGTATGAGTTTCTTTCTTCTGTTGAAAACAAAATGATATATTTTGAATAATGTTGGTAACCAAACAGTTGACTATAGCTATTGATTTCCTTAGTATGGAAAATAATACTGTGGAAGTCAATGGCTACAATAAGTTACATCATTGTATGGGAAATGCATCCCAGGGCTTTTACTAAGTGCTTACATTTGCATTTGCATATTGTTATGAAGTATATTCTGGCCATAAAAGTTCAAAATAAAAAGTTTTATATCAGTGACAAATGTTATTTAGATTTTCACATTTTCATCTCTGTTATATCACTCAAGTAAATAAAAATACAGCATCTACAAAAACACATACCCGCTGACTTGTACTGTTAATTTGTAACACCTAATCATTTCCATGCTTGAGACTCTGCAATGATGGTGTGAAAAAAGTCTATTTTAAGTGTTGTAAAATCACTGTATTGCACCACCCTGCATACTCATCACTCCTCACCAGCTGTGGAGGGAACATTTCTGTTGGATTTGAAAGCTGTTTAACACAAACACACCATCTCACCATCTGCAGGGAGAAACCTGTTGGCCAATTATACCCGTCGAGTGTGCAGTTATTGGTAGGTTGACAATTAGGCACTGATGCCATTCGTACTTGAGCATTAGGCACAGACAGTGATACTGCAATGCAGCGTGGGAAGTGAAGAACCAGACTGCTGATTACAACCATCAATTAAGAGTTTCTTTTCTCACAGTCGCTCATCACAGTTATTTCAGACATTTGCTTTTAGCCTAGTAGAAGAGAAATGGCCTTCGGAAAAGGGCAGACAATTTGGTAAACTTGCAGACTATTTGTTAACTGAGAAAAAAGGTTAGCACCGAGGTAATAAATATAGTACTGTTAGTTGCCTCAATTAGTTTTGTATTTAAAATAAACAGATAAACACTCCTTTAATTAAAAAGCATGATAGCATTCCCCAACACTATGTTTTGAGACCTTACACTCATATGGCAAGGTGCTCAAAAGATGCTGCTAACTTCTCTAAAAATATATTAACTGTATGCTGAAAGATGATTGCAATTTGCTTGTTTCTCTGCAGAATCATGTGTGATGTAATACAATGAATGGTTAATTCCATAGGAATTCCACTGTTGAACATGATTATTTAAAAAATATGTTAAATAATGTATGCTGATGGCTTCGACAAAAGCATATATCATCAATTAACAACTTTATAGCTCACAGTAGGTCTGTCTTTTAAGGTTTCTAAGTTTTCATTAAAAATTTGATTCCCTATGCAAATGAATGGGATTTTTACTTCCAGAACCCAACTGTTGAACTCTATATGATACTCCTAAGTGAGGAATCAAGTAAATTGCATCAGATTAGAATAAGCAAACCTTCTAAACCAAATAAGACTACATGGGGATGTCTATAAAGGAACATGGACTTAATGAAGACAACAAAACTAAAGCTCCCCGCAGTTCCTTATCCAGATAACATACATCTAGTGGCACACATTAACCTTTTGAAGTCTGATTTTGGATGCACTAGCCAGGCTGAGGTTCACACTCTTCTTTCTCCCAAACTTGACTTTGATTCCAAGTTATTTACTTATATTTTTGGAGAAGTAAATAGTGGGAGAGTTATTCAAGGGGTGTACTAGACATGGCTAGAGGGTCCAAATAATAATCGATTTACAAACAGCAGGTCTTTTTCAGTAAGAAGACCCTTAAGAAGATCTTTTAATAGTGCAAACTCAGAACAATTGTTCACGTAGAAACAACAAAATGGTGTGTAAGAAAAACATGCCCCAATTAAATATAGTACTTGTCACAGTTACTGTTTTGAATAACTGGAGATCTGCTGTCTTAATTCCCATTGGTATTTGCTCCTTCACTCCTCATTTACATACAGTCAAACTTTTCTCAACTTTGATGTGTTGCCAGACACGCCCTCATCCTGTTGCCAGCGGTCACTGTCGCTCAAGTCACTGAAAGTTGCTAGCTCTCATTGAAATTTAATGAGTTCGGGTCGCTTTGTCACTGCAAGACATCAGGATCCTGAGAGGAAGACCAGATGCTTTTCTGTTTGAATGTAAGCGGATGGAGGAGATGCCTCAGTATGCTGTCATATAATTGACTGTCTTGATTAGTCAAGTCAAGATGTATGCAACAGGTACTGTAGGACTGCAGAGTTTATTCAGTTCTCTGCTAAGCATTACTGACTGTCATGAAACTCCAGGGCCTTTATGTGTCATCAGAGTGAGTGGCAAGCCAGATAGCAAAAGTCCTGAGGCCCAGATCAGGCCCACACCTGACACTTTCATCTGGCCCACATACCACATGGAATGATGGCACTTGGGCGGGCCACTCCTGTTTGCCAGATTTGGGCCACAAGTAAACCAAAGCAGAACTGGCCCAAATCTGGGGTACATTGATTTTAATTCTGGCCCAGATCCAACACTTTGCTCCAGCCCACATACTGTGAAGAATGATGGAACTTGGGCAGTCTGCTCCCGTTTGCCAAATTTGAGCCACAAGTAAACCAAAGGAAGGCCCAATGTCAGCCATGAATAAACCAAATAAAGCAAAACTGGCCCAAATCTGGGCCACATTGATTTTAATTCTGGCCCAGATCCGGCCTAGATCCAACACCTTGTTCCGGCCCACATACTGTGAAGAATGATGGCACTTGGGCGGTCTGCTCCTGTTTGCCAAATTTGGGCCACAAATAAGCCAAAGGAAGGCCCAATGTCAGCCATGAATGAACCAAATAAAGCAGAACTGGCCCAAATCTGGGCCACATTGATTTTAATTCTGGCCCAGATCCGGCCTAGATCCAACACCTTGTTCCGGCCCACATACTGTGAAGAATGATGGCACTTGGGCGGTCTGCTCCTGTTTGCCAAATTTGGGCCACAAATAAGCCAAAGGAAGGCCGCATGTCAGCCATGAAAATAAATAAATAAAATAAACCAGAGCTGGCCCAAATCTGGGCCACATTTATTTTAATTCTGGCCCAAATCTGGCCCAGTTCTAACACCTTTCTTTGGCCCACATACTGTGTAGAATGATGTCATTTGGGTAGGCCACACCTGTTTGCCTAATTTGGGCCACAAGCAAGCCATAGGTAGGCCGCATGGCAGCCGTGACAATAAATAAACAAAATTAAAGCAGAACTGGCCCAAATCTGGGCCACATTTATTTTAATTCTGGCTCAGATCCAACACCTTGCTCCGGCCCACATACCATGTGGAATAATGGCATTTGGGCTGTCAGGTCCTGTTTGCCAGATTTGGGCCTCAAGTAAACCTTAGCATTGCTGCATGTAAGCCAACCAAATAAACCAAAACTGGCCCTAATGTGGGCCACAGCTGATTTTTATTCTAACCCTGGTCTTCCCCATATTCCTTATGTGGCCCACATGCTGCATTGAATGTTGGCCTTTTGGCAGTGGTCCGCAAGCAGGCCACTGCACATGCACATTTTAGCTAATTAATGAACCAAATAAACCATAAATATACATTATTTTGACCACACTAAGCCTTAAGTGAGTTATGCATCAACAATACTCAACAAATTTTTAAGAGAAATTTAAAAATGTCCTCCCTAAATGTTCAAATAAGTTCCAGAAACGTGTCCTACTTGGTAAAAACATCCTGACCCAGGTTTTGCACAAGCGGCAATTCAAATGTCACAGATAAATATTCAATGACACATTCCAATATTTTAAAATAAATCCTTCACAAGTTTGAACCTAAATGCTTCTCATTCAGACTCTACTTACACAGTAAGTCTCTAAGTGTCACAGCTACGGTGTGTTAAAGAGCACACAATTAGTGATGTTCGGTTCTTAAACGAATCGTTCTTTTGAGCCGGTTCTCAGGAAGTAACCGGTCGAGCCGGTTCACAAATCGAACTGAATTGAACTTTAGTTCTGGGTTGATGATGCAGAACGCACAGCCGAAGTAGCACGTCCAACTCAAATAGAACTGAATGAGCCGGTTCAACCAACTGTCGAAGTTTGCAGAGGATTACTGAGGACTCAACAAGAACCGATTGAGCTGTGGCGAAGTTTGCCGAGGATTACCGAAGATTCTGATGAGTGAATTGATGATACTGTGCACGCATGTGAGGCGCGTACTAGAAATATGCTTATTATGACTATTAATTTACATTTTATTAAAACCTGCAAAAACCTTTCTGTTGAGTGATGTAAATAAATTTTACAATAGTTTATTGTGCATGCATATTATATTTAAAGTTGCTTAAACGAAATCAAGGAGTTTATGACTGGTTTACTCATTCTTTATACCGTAGACATATAGAACATATCCGAGTTTGTGCATCAATGTCTGTAATGTGTGCTGTAGGTGTGAAACTTTTAGGAATCTTATCCAAGTTGTAGGCTAGTCAATATTGGTCGAAAAGGATACGAGAATGAAACTGTGACCACAAACACATTAACTTTAGTGAATTATATGGCAATAATCAGCAATATGCTTTCACACAAATAACTTTATTTTTTGAATGTTTCAACATGTGTTGACACATATGACTTATTTGAATTTTTCATTGATACAACATGGCACTGAGTTGTTAGAAAAGAAATGCTTAGAGAAGTGATTGCTTGATGACGTCAGGAACTGATGAATCGGTTTTTTGAACTGGTTCAATGAGCCAATCTGTCCGAAAAAGAACCGGTTCGCGGAAATGAATCGGACTTTGCATCATTACGCACAATGAAGATGAAAGGTTACATATCATAAGTCTTTAATCCAACAAGGGTAAATACAAACACAATGTAGCACAGCAACATTTAAGACATGTAGACGTAAGACTAAACAAACTCAAAGTGAACATACAGGAACTTAATAATAATACAATCAACAAAACAAGGGAAACGGTGCAAAAGGAAAACAAAGTCCAAATTAACAGAAACCTTGACAGTAAAAACTATCATTATAGTGCACTTCTGTTTTTATGCTGCACAGCACACACATAAAAAAAACTGCCATTAAAAGCATGTTTAAAAAAATTAATTGCTGCCTAGACAGCAACATAGTTGACACTGGTTGCTGTCTGGGTGGGTATGTAGCCTTCTTAAGACTCATATCCAGACCATCCTGCATCAGTTAACTGTGTTGCATCCTACTAAAAGTAGCCAAATTCTATTAAGCCATATTTACAATTTCAAACTTCCATTTCAATTAGCCAGTGTCAAGTTGCAACATCCAAACCAGAAGTGGCCCTCATCTGCTTTATAGTATATAGGGCATATTTTCCATGTCAAATGTGGGACAAGTTAGGCTCACAGCCACATTAGCCAGTGCTCACTGTGCCATATCTTTGCTAAAACTGGCCCAAATATGTTTTAGGATAACTGGGCCACATTTGTGCCATCATATGCGGGCCACTTTAGATTCACAGCCACATTAGCCAGTGCTTCCTGTGCCATAACTTTGCCAAAACTGGCCCAAATATGTTTTAGGATAACTGGGCCACATTTGTGGCATCATATAAGGGCCACTTTAAGCTCACAGCCACATTAGCCAGTGCTTACCATGCCATATCTTTGCCATAACTGGCCCTGATATGGTTTAGGATAACTGGGCCACATTTGTGCCATCATATGCGGGCCACTTTAGACTCACAGCCACATTAGTCAGTGCTCCCTGTGCCATATCTTTGCCAAAACTGGCCCAAATATGTTTTAGGATAACTGGGCCACATTTGTGCCACCATATGTGGGCCACTTTAGACTCACAGCCATATTAACCAGTGCTTACCATATCTTTGCCAAAACTGGCCCAGATACTGTGTAGGATAACTGGGCCACATTTGTGCCTTCATATGCGGGCCACTTTAGATTCACAGCCACATTAGCCAATGCTCCCTGTGCCATATCTTTGCCAAAACTGGCCCAAATATGTTTTAGGATAACTAGGCCACATTTGTGGCATCATATAAGGGCCACTTTAAGCTCACAGCCACATTAGCCAGTGCTTACCATGCCATATCTTTGCCAAAACTGGCCCCGATATGGTTTAGGATAACTGGGCCACATTTGTGGCATCATATGCGGGCCACTTTAGACTCACAGCCATATTAGCCAGTGCTTAGCATGCCATATCTTTGCAAAACTGGCCCAGATATTGTTTAGGATAACTGGGCCACATTTGTGCCATCATATGCGGGCCACTTTAGACTCACAGCCACATTAACCAGTGCTCCCTGTGCCATATCTTTGCCAAAACTGGCCCAAATATGTTTTAGGATAACTGGGCCACATTTGTGCCATCATATGTGGGCCACTTTAGACTCACAGCCACATTAGCCAGTGCTCCCTGTGCCATATCTTTGCCAAAACTGGCCCAAATATGTTTTAGGATAACTGGGCCACATTTGTGCCATCATATGTGGGCCACTTTAGACTCACAGCCACATTAGCCAGTGCTCCCTGTGCCATATCTTTGCCAAAACTGACCCAAATATGTTTTAGGATAACTGGGCCACATTTGTGGCCTCATATGTGGGCCACTTTGCTCACAGCCATATTAGCCAGTGCTTACCATATCTTTGCCAAAACTGGCCCAGATACTGTGTAGGATAACTGGACCACATTTGTGCCATCATATGCGGGCCACTTTAGACTCACAGCCACATTAGCCAGTGCTCTCTGTGCCATATCTTTGCCAAAACTGGCCCAGATATGGTTTTAGATAACTGGGCCACATTTGTGGCATCATATGCGGGTCCCTTTAGGCTCACAGCCATATTAGCCAGTGCTCCCTGTGCCATATCTTTGCCAAAACTGGTCCAAATATGTTTTATGATAGCTGGGCCACATTTTTGGCATCATATAAGGGCCACTTTAAGCTCACAGCCACAGACGTTAGCCAGTGCTTACCATGCCATATCTTTGCCAAAACTGGCCCAGATACGGTTTTGCATAACTGGGACACATTTGTGGCATCATGTGCGGGCCACTTTAGGCTCACAGGCACATTAGCCAATGCTCCCTGTGCCATATCTTTGCCAAAACTGGCCCAAATATGTTTGAGGATAACTGGACCACATTTACAGCATCATATAAGGGCCACTTTAGACTCACAGCCACATTAGCCAGTGCTCACTGTGCTACATCTTTGCCAAAACTGGCCCAGATATGTTTTAATTTACCTGGGCCACATTTGCTGAAACATATGTGGACCACATCTGGTTTACACCCTGATTAGCCTTTGTCGATAGTGCCACATTTTTGCCAAAGGTGGACGACATGGCACTATTTGGGCCATTACTATTTACCACATGGGCCACTTTAGGGTCACATTCAGATTACACATTGCCGTGAATACCACATCTTTGCCTACAGAGGCCCACATGTGATTTGATACATTTGGGCCATTTTTGCTATTTTACATGTGGGCCACTTCAGGCTTACATCCATTTTGTATGGGCCAGCAGTGCCATATCATTGCCTTAAGTGGCCCACATCTGCATGCTATCTGGGAAGAAGTGGTTTTATGACATGAACCTCCCACCTTGGGAGTAACACCCAGAGAACTACTTTTACACCACCTTAAAAGGTCACATAGGTTGGCTTGTGCCAAAAATAGTATGAAATGGACATCCTAATAAAACAAAACTCTGTATGATACAGTGTAATCTGACAACATAATGCATTGCTGGAAATAAAAGAGGGTCTTTAGAGTAACCAATAATTTGCTGTTTTTAAGCCACATGACCCTTGATTTTCCCTTCAAGACTTCTTTTCCGAATATAACTCTTACAGGAAAGACACCTGCTGAAATTCTCCACAAATCGCTCTATTAAACACATTTTGCTGTTTTTACAACATTATTCTTTTGCTGCATATTTAATTTGATGTTACTATTAATTGATCCACTTTATCTAAAAGTTGTAAATGAAAATAAAAAAGGCTTATATGGAAACTCTGGAATCCTAATAATCCATTCTTCCTCTCTCTCTCTTTATACATAGTAGCATCAGTTATATTATTACATTTATTGGTTTATTTATATGTATTGTTTGTCTGTTAACCATGATAAAACAGCATTTATGCATAACACAATTATAATTAGTTTTTCTTCTTTTACAATGAATGGGCAAGATGTAAAGCTTTTATGAACAATATTGAATAACCCATGATAAAGATTATACAAGTATTAATTACTTGTACAGATTTGCCACTTAATTTTGTTATTAAAGCTTTTTTTATGCAGGAAACAAAAATCACATATTCCAGACTTACAATAGAATATAATACCGTACAGAGATAAAAAAAGAAAAAAAAAGAAAAAGATGTTTGTAAAATAATCAATTAGATTCCTTCACTGCAACTAGGAAAATAATAACCTAAAACAGAGCATATGCCTCAAGCAAATAAACCAGAATAGCCTATTGAACAAGGCATTGTGATTAAAAGAAAAAAAAAACAAGACCAGATGATAGTTGGCACTGTAACAATGATACTGACAATTATAAAGAAAGTTTCACAAAATAAAATCAAATAAAGAAACTCATTAGCAACAGTATAGCTGACCCAAAAGATCAGCTATCATATATCCTGCCCCTTTAAGAGATCAGAAACTCTTTGGTAATACATCAGAGTACATTAGTTTGATAATATATTCAAAGTACCTGCTATTTTCATAAGCTCACAGAGAAACTTGGCCAGGCGGCAACCACAGGACCGTAAAAATGTGCGGGCACAGGTGCCAATTGGGCAGGGATGAGGCAGTACTAAAATAATTCTCATCTCTTTAACAGGGCCAGAATTATGACTAGCGTCACCGGTGGCTGGCATCCGTTACAACATTTTCAGAGGAGTTATGCATTTAATCTTGTCTTATTGCAGTAAAGCACTAAATTTAGAGTTTTCCTTTCCGTCTCTTCCTACTCCTGCCATTTTTGAATTCAACACCCAGATGCACCCTGTTAATTAGTTTATTTTCCATTGCATTTTTTAGCTCTCCACCATCTCGCCCATGTGAAAAGCTGAACTTTTTTGAGATGAGGCTATCCTCTACCCACTGACCTTTTGGGGAGCAGCTTCATAAATGTATTTAAAAAATCCATGTTCAACTCTGGCCCACGATATAGATATCATTTCAGAGAGGCTCTCTCAGTGGGGTTTTGCGGTCCGCTGAAGAATACTTCACCTGAAGCTGCTTTTGTACCGCTGAGAGGGAGAGAAGCAATCTCCCCGCTGTCCTTTGGCAGGGTGATGCTGGACTGTGCTATCATAGGTGTCATTGATTCCCTGTGCTTGATGATGGTGTTGAATAGACAGATGGAGAATGTAGATGGAGTTGAGAGGGGCCGTCCTCTCAAGTCTTCCCTCATTCTTATGGACTGCGGTGAATTTAAAGCACTTCCGAACAGACGGATGTGGTGTTTTTTGTTCTCGCGTACTCACCCTGTCTTTCAATCGCTCGTTCTCTCACGCCCCTTTGTTTCACCCACTTTTCTTCCTCTCGTTTTCTTTGTGCGATGCCTGTTTCAGCTTCCCCTTCTTATGCGTTTCTTCTCCTGCAGCCTATTTCTTTCTTTTATTCTTTCATTTTTAAGAGATAGTTATCCAAAATTGAAAATTCTGTCATCGTTTATTTACCCTCATGTTGTTCCAAACCTGTTCCAAAAAATGAAAAATATAAAAGATTTTTTTTCATGCAACAAAGGGGGATTAGAGCTTTCAAGCTTCGAAAAGGTGAAGAAAAAAAAACAATAAAAATGTTACAAAAATGGTCCATATAACATTCTGAAGTCATACAATAGGTCTGTGTGAGAAATAGACAATCATTCAAGTCATTATTTACTGAAAACCCAGTGAAAGGATCACTGAGTCAGTGAGTCGTGAACCAGTCAGATGCATGAATGAATCATTTAAAAACTTAAGAACTAGAGCAGATATTGAAGTTTTTTTGTGAAAAATGACTTAAATTTCAGCCTGTCGCTCACACAGCTATTGTATGATTTTAGAATATGAGTGCAAAAAAGCTGAATGACTTTTTTGAAATAAAACCAAAATCACATTATGGCTTTGATTTAATTAAGTTTGATTAAACTTGTATTGAGAAGTGCTTATATACTAGATGTTGTCAACAAAAGCAAAGCTTTATGGTCTCCCTGCATTTTTTTTTTGTTGCCAAAATAAAAGCTTGATGGTTTAACATTTACAAATAAAAAAAAAAAAAAATTAAGCCATAAATATTAGTATTATTATAATTTTTTTTTTGACGTGACATGTGGCCAAGTATGGTGACCCATACTCAGAATTAGTGCTCTGCATTTAACCCATCCAAAGTGCACGCACACAGCAGTGAACACACACACACACACACACACACACCGTGAACACACCCGGAGCAGTGGGAAGCCATTTATGCTGCGGCACCTGGGGAGCAGTTGGGGGTTCGGTGCCTTGCTCAAGGGCACCTCAGTTGTGGTATTGAAGGTGGAAGCGAGCACTGTACATTCACTCCCCCCACCTACAACTCCTGCCGGACCTGAGACTCAAACTTGCATCCTTTGGATTACGAGTCTGACGCTCTAACCATTAGGCCACGACTTTTACAGCTGTACTTCACAGTGTGTGTATTTCACAGTGAAATATTTCAAAAGTAATATTTCTTGTTTGTTTATAATTTCATTTAGTAGTAGTAGTAGTAGTAATAATAGTAATAGTATAGTAATAGTAATAGTAGTGGTAATAATAATAATAATAATAATAATGACAATTATTATTATTGGTAATGGTAGTAGTAGTACAGTCATATTGATATATAGACACAATATTTGTCCAAATTGTGGAGCCCTATAAACAAGCACAGCAAACCTGGAGTTCAAAAAATTCCAGTTTAAATTGCAAAAGCAAGAAAACTTTCAGTTTGATTTTTTTTCCCTCTAAAATCAGATGTTTAATGTTTTAAGGGTGTTTTTTCCCCCTTTTTCCTCAGAATGTCCAATTTATGCAAAGAAAGTGATACTGGTTTGTAACATCATAAGGATGAGTAAATAATGACATTTTTGGGTGAACTATCCCTTTAAATATCTGTTCTCTGGCCTGCATCCAAGTCTTTCTGCTGGACTCCAGCATGTCAGGCTGCAGTTACATATGGTGTCTGTGCCATGTGAATAGGTTTAAATAGATTCTGACAGGTCGACCACATTGTTCCTGTGGCTGCAGAGCTTGGCCACGCTCACGCCTGAAACCCAGCGGTACCAGCGTGGTCCGAATCTCCCAAGCTTCCCCCCTTGCCCAGAATCTAGTAGTCCTGGCCATCTGCTGCCAGCACTACGAGGATGATGAAAAATGCTGCCTTGATGAACTACAACAATATAAAGCACTAACATCATAAGAAAGAAGCATTTCCTCCCAGTCTCCATCTGCTTATGTGTGTGCATTCATCATTTAGATTCTCATTAGCACCAAATTAACGTTAATTTCCTTATCGCTATGATTTAAATTGAATTTCATAATAGATCCGACAGCAAGCAAATGAACAATGTGATGCAATCAAATTATGCTGCTGTTTCAGATCCCGTAGTTACGGCGTCCAAGGCCAACACTTCCTGATCCAATCAGAAAGTCGGGCACCGATCATGCACGTTCATTTAGGCTGGATGCAGGGTGGAGAGGTTTTCAATTGGCTGTCAGCAGGAGGCTGTTGCAGTCTATTTTGGTGTGTAGTTTGGGACAAATCATTGTTCTCTTTTGATGAGAGATATTATGGAATACCGCCTGAAGTTATTGTCAAGGGGCAAATTAATAACGTTTTTCCAACTGACCTTGACTAGTGGCTCACGTTTTGAAAAAGGATTAAGCAAGGCCCTGCTGAGGTGATTGTTCGCACTCCTTAACATTCAGACCACAGTTTCCTTTCACTGGAAAGTAATTAAGGCTAAATCCTAATAATGTGCATAGAACATGCTGATGATTTACATGCATTAACACTAATGGTAGAAAACATTTATTTGAAAATAAAAGAAACCAAGAACATCTGAGAAGGCGAGTTTTCTGGTAAACCTTACATTTTTAGAATTATTTTTAAATTCACACATTATGGTGAATCTCAGAACATGAAAGCTCCAGTATTAAAATAAAATTTCATAAATAGATAAATAAATATACTATTCACATCTGTCTTTGTGTTTCAAAATACTATACAGGTGCATCTCAATAAATTAGAATGTTGATTCTGAGCCAAAATCATCACAATTAAAAGACCCAAAGACTTAAACTACTTCAGTCTGTGTGCACTGAATTTATTTAATACACGAGTTTCACAATTTGAGTTGAATTACTGAAATAAATGAACTTTTCCACGACATTCTAATTTATTGAGATGCACCCGTATAAATCATATAACTCTATATCATGCTCTAATGTAATGTAATCATGCCATAATAGTTTGGGAGTTGCTCATTAACCTGTGAAATTTTCACTATGAAATTAAAGCAAATTGTTCTTGTTCTTGTGAAGCTAAACACAATCATCCAAGAAAGTAAGTCAAAGCTCTCACAGCTTGACTCAAACCCCTTCTAGTTTCAGGCAACATGTGAATTACATACACTGAAAAACAAAGGCGAAATTCACTGAAATCCTTGTCTATAACACCATAAAGCAGGGTTCATTGATTCAAAGCTGATTCAAAGCCATCACGCCTCATAGACAAGTTTACAATACATGTATGACAGTTGACGGTTGACGGTTCTTTTTTCTCTTTACAGAGAAACTTGAAAGTGCAAATATCAAACACTCACCAACTTTGCTAAATTAGACCAAGCAAAAGTTTGAAGACTAATATTTTCTTTTTTTTCATCAGAAATTTGCCATGCCTTCATATAAAAATTAAATAAATAGTAATAATATGTTAATTTACAAATAATAAATATTTAGTTTAATTGTTACATAAATTCAGAAATGAGTTTTCCTGTTATTACGTATATCCTTAAAGTGAACTTTTCTCTGTATCTGTCAGGCACAGAAAGCATGAGAAGTTTTGCTGATGTAAATATATATGTACATATTTTTACCTCACATCATATTGAAATGTAAAACCGAAAGTAGAGGAGCACTTTGACAGAAAATCACTTCAAGTTGAAATGCAAACAGGTAGACCAGGCGAATGCTTCAGCAACAGGCCCACACACACACAAACACCCTCACAGTTTTCAGACTGTAACAGCTTAACAAAATTGCCTTTGCAGCAGCGACTGTGGCAGTATATGATGTTGTCCCTCTGCTTATTTGCTCGCGGACTTGTCGCTTAAAATTGCAGAGAACATAAACTTGTCACCTAACAATCCCAGACTAGCTCTGATATAGAAGCAGCATGCATATTTGGAGGTCCACAAACTCCAAAGTTATTTGGGAAATAACTTGCAATTAAGTGACTAAAATCACAAAGCCTCCTGCTTTCTCACCATTAATCCACATCAAGCTGCTGAAAACTAGAGTGGCACATAGGTTATTGTGTAATACTGTAAGAAAACACACACCAAAGCAGATCTGATTTATTCTCTCATGCTGCTGTGGATCGGCACATACAGCATGAGCTGCACAATAAGATCAAGTCAGTCAAAACGAGCATCAGCACCAGTGCAATTTACCCTGCCAGAGTCAAACAAAGAGACTCGCAGTTCGGCTGCCATCCTATGGGGGGCGCAATATGTCCAAACTGCACTGCCACTGGAGGTGAAAAAAAGCACAATGCACGTGTCTAACCTGCACAGTCACCTGTCACTGGGGCTATTAAGCTGGTTGCACCCCTCCAAGGGGGGGTCATAGTTTGGGGTACTTATATGGGGAGCTGGAAAATGAAAGGTGTGGAGGCACAAAACCAGACCTCATCCCATTAAGTCATTTGCAGGGCTGACAAAATGGACCATGACGTCTTTCCGCTAAGTGCTGGTGTGTGTTTGCAAGTGTCTGTGTGTGTATGTTTGTGTCGCTTGCTGGTTGAGTGAGTGCACGAAAGAGAGAGGTAGCCGTACATAGGGATAAATTATGTAAAAAGAGTAAAAACATATGAATGACAAAAAGTCAGCCCTTTGCTCGTCAAACCCGCCTTCAACAATTTGCCAATTTGCATAAACCCCTCTAATATCTGATCTAAAAGAGCTGTGGTGGCTCTGCTTGAGCGGTAATGCTGTGTGTGCATCCACACCACTGACTCTCCACGTCTGATGGAACTGAAAGCGGTCCGCTCACGGCGGTCAACACGCCTGTCCTTTTTTCACAGGTAATTTGCTTCACATTTCCATATTTGGATTACTGCTGTGGGGCTGTGCTGGTGGCCTTTTGCAGGTTTTCATTTGAAATATAGCCACCGCAGTTTTCCTCAGCAGGAGGCTTCCCATAGTGCTCCTCTCTGTGCTCCTCAATTACTTATAATTATCAGAGATTTCAAATCTCTCCCTGCAGTTGGCCCGTTCCAAAAATTAATCCTACAGCACGCTGGACAATTTTAGTATTATTATTATTTTTTAACAGAGGAGAGGACCATATATAGGGCTGTCATTCATTAAGGTTTTTAGTCTAATTAATTACACAATGTGGCAACTGATTAATCTAATTAATTGCATATTAGCTGCACTGTAATTTATTATTTTTTATTTTTTTTTACAGTGATGCAAGAAAGTGAAATAGTGAAAAAGTGAAAGTGAAATAATTCAAGAAACATAAATTTAACAATATTAGATGTCACGTACAACACAAATGTACAAAACTGATAAGAAAAAAACTAAGAAGAAACATAGTTATTTCAACAACAATAAAAAAAGAAAGAAAAGAAAAACAAACAACAACAAAAAAAAACCCCCATCAAATTTGAAATGTAACGCAGGGAATTCTGGGAATGTCAATTTACGGTTATTCACTGTAAATTATACGTTCTTTTTCACTTCCAAAAACGGTATACTACCGTAAAATGACATGTAATGTCCAATACAGTTTTTCACTGTATATAATAGAAGAACTTACCGTTTACCATTTTACAGGTTTTTACTGTAGCATTTTTACAGTCTTTTCATGTTTCAACACATTTGGCTGAGAAATTACCCACAAAATATTATTTACAGTCATTATTGTGTTACATGAGAAAAGCATGAAGTAGATATTACAAAAAGTAGCTTTAGAAGGAATTTTTTTCTTTTAATTTTTTTTTGTTTTCTCATTTTTAATATTTGGGTGAACTATCACTTTAATTAGTTCTTTTGTTAATATGGACATTTTATTTTTATTTTCAGATTTTTTGTTAATATGTAAATATGAGATTAATTTTTAAATGAAATTGTGTTAACTGTATTAATATTTTTAACACATTATTTTTTTTTCCATAACTAATTTAGATTAACATGTTAAATCAACAGCCCTAATATATAATATTATTATTTGTTTTGCATATAACTGGTAAATTGTGTATTTGCCAGTTTGCCCTGGTGGAATATCCAGTTTGTGTCTTTCATAATTATTGGATATTAATTGGATTTTAATTTTAGTGTCATTTTTAAGAATGTTATTTGTTTTTTGACTTTTTTTTTCCCAAATATTACTAATAATTTTATTTCACTTTTATTTATTTCCAGTTAGTAATTTTAATTTCAGGCACAGCACACTTTCTAATTTGTGTGTAGTTTAAGTTTTTTTTTTAAATTTTATTGCAGCTTTATTTCAGTTAATAAAAGTATTTTCTGATTAGCAATTTAGGGATACTCAAAGCAAAAATGAAAATTCATTTTCATCATTTACTCAATGATTTATAATCATTTACTCACCTTCATGTCTTTCCAAACCTGTATATATATAATATACACAGCGGTGTTTTACAATGGTGTTCCAATTAATGAAGTTTGGACCCCAACATCCTTAAAATCTTCTTTTGTTTTCTGTAGAAGAAAGAAAATCCATATGGCTTTGTTTTTGCCTTTCTTTGAAACTTTGTTACCACTAACTGTTAATTAAATTATACTTTCAACCTTTTTTGGCCTTGTGTTTATTTCTATTTACAGGAAAACATGAGAAAAAAAAAAACCAAGAGAAACCAAATTCAGAAAGGCTGCAATCCGGGCTTGAATCCACATGAATTCCACAGCTCTCACCTGAACAGATATGTATTTTTATGATTGGCAGTAAGATAAAATGATGTCTGGAACAGACCAGTACAGTAGCTCTAGTGATGTAACACTGTGAATGACCTTCACCCTCAGCCTGTTCCTATCCCATCAGCCATCAGCATCTTCCCTACACACAAAAATTAAAGGTCTAGACAGGAATGACAGAGACTGAGAAGGACCCTACAGCCAGAGCAGAAAGAACGGTAATAGAATAGGTAATCAAAAACATGGCCTATCTATCCAATCCCATTCTCTCCAATACAATCCCTTTTGTCTGCAACTAATCATAAAGAAGCAGATAAATCTGATGGTGGAGAAGCAAAGCCTGAGAAAACTTCTATTCAGGCAGGATTAAAATAAGTGGAACAAACACTCAAAAAACAGTATCTCCCTTCAGGGCAAGCCTGCAATCATTTCAAAGTATCATTTTGCAAGTTTGAGCTAGTAACTGAAGTAGAAGTAGTACAGATTGCAAAATGATTAAAAAAAGATGAAAAGCTCAATGAAAGTAGCATTAAAGTAGTTCATACAACTTAAATTACAAGTATTTTGAAATAATTAAATAGGTTTGTTTTAGGAGCAGAGCAAAATGTAGGTTTTCCCCTGCACTCTAGCTCTAATATATATATATATAATATTATAATTTTCAAATGTCATATTTTTAAATATATATATATATATATATATATATATATATATATATATATATATATATATATATATATTTAAAAATATGACATTTGAAAATCTATCTATCTATCTATCTATCTATCTATCTATCTATCTATCTATCTATCTATCCTACATTTTTTTCTACTAGGAATTACATAAAATATGATGATAATTGAATATAAAATGTGTATATGTACGCATTTTTAAATAATGTTTATTAAGAAGTTTAGAAGTAATTAAAAATGGGTACAAAAATGTGGAATGGAATGTACATAGAATGTAATGTGGATTGTATTGAATTGGAAGACATAATTAAAAGAAAAATATGTATATAATTTAAAAAAGCAGCATCAGCATTCTGCTATAAATCTTTTCTGTTCCACAGAAGAAAGAAGTTCATAAAGATTTAAAACGTCATGAGGGTGAATAAATAATGACAGAATTTTTATTTATGGTTGAATGGTCTCTTTAATACAAATTTAGTCTTACATAATCATAATCTGTAATTCTGGTTTTGCTTTCACTTTTCTCCCAAAATGCTATTTTGATATCTACCACATCCACAACGGATGAGGAAAGGCAGTGTATGTTTGGCAAAAATAAATAGCCTCAGACCTCCTGTGAGGAAGAGAGAGCCATTTAAGCCACACGTTCGTTTCCGAGAGCAAAAAAAAAAGCAACAGGAATTGAGACTCTTTCAGATGATACACCAGACGCGGTGTATGAGTGGAGCTTTTGTGCGGAACCTGCGTGCGATTATTGGCTGTGGGTGGAAATATGATTAAGTGCACTCTGAGTTCAGAAGCAATAAGCGCCCACATTTGTGTTGCTTCAGGAATATGGTCTCACAACCGCTCTGAAGGCTATGTGATTTACTGTGTGAAAGGTCAAGTTCAGACTGAAGAGAAGGAATATATTATACAAGTAATGTAACCTTATTAAGTATGAGTAATGAGCGTACACACACCTACTGACATTCATTCTTTTAAAGGGGCACAGCTATACAGATTGCAGTCAAATGCACAATTCAGGAAGACTTCAGTTCTCTAATTATCTATATCATGCACGATTGAATCACAGTTAGTCCTCATTTATAATGATACAAGTGCGTCTAAGCTCAATTTATGAATCTTTTATGATCATCATAAGGGGATCTAAAGGGATGGTCATTCAATGTGGAGAATGTGCTATTGTTTCAGTTGTTTCAGAGAGACGGATATAATCAGGCAAGATGATCTCATTATGTCATTGATTTGTATAAGCTTTGAAATTACACTGCTTGAGAAAAGGGTATTGTGACCTGAAGTGTAATTATGAGGGTTTTTAGCTTAATGACCAAATTGATTATTACATGGATTTTGGCACTGCGTTAGCAGGCTCTGGCAAAACTTCATAAACCGTTTCCACTGGAAAGTCCAGAATCTTTCTTCAAATTAACAAAACATTAAAGCAAACATATCAAATGACATTACTTTCAAATAAAACGCCATTAAAACCCTTGAGATGAATTACCCTGTTGATTCAAATCTCAAGATGTGTTCACCCGAGGTCGACGGTTGAATCCCTCCCCACATACTTTGATGCTTTCCATGGAAAAACATTGAGATTGATCCTCAAATTGCCCCTTAACTCTGAAGATTTGTTCTCCAGGCTCCTGGTTTCATGGGGCCAGTGCTCATATTATTTATTACTGCAGGTCTTGGTCTCTGATTAATTCCAAGCTAATTGCAACCTGTGCATGAGCTATTGATTTCTGAGACATAACTTTGCCCCTGGCTGCAATTCAGTAATTGTGCAAAGACAAATGTGCCTAAAACCTAATCTGAAACTCAGAAAAATTACGACCATAATCACCTAATATTTTAGAGGCCAGTAAACACAATGACAAAAAGTTGCCCTGCTTTTACAATCCACCCTTTGATACTGTAAAAAAATAATAAATAAAATAAAATAGGGCATCAAGTGATTTAACAAGCCTGGGGCCCTAGAGATGTGGAGAGATATTAAACAGAAATACTGAAATTTTCACACATAGCCAGGAGAAACACTTCCTGTCCAGAGAGGAATCAACTGTATTTTAAAACACTTGCAGTATATATGAGCTGTTACATAAGATCACCTCATATGGGCATGCAAATTTGGCTCTTAATGAATTAATGGAATTACGCAATCTAGCTTCCAGCTCTCAAGTTAGTCCTAATAATAATATGTGATGAGGAAAATTCACAGCCTGCTTATTAGTGATATATTGAGCTTTAATTGGATGTTGTTTTCCACTTCAGAAATGAAGATAGAAATATTGCTAATAAGACAGCAGTGAACATTTTATGTCTTTCATTTAAGATGTAATTTACATCTAATTTTTTAACTAGCAAAGAAATAAATGATTTCTGCTTGTTTCTGAACAATATGTGCTTCTTACCTGCACATATGAAGACATCAGGCAGTAGTCTTAAACTGTCACCGGTCATTATGATCCTGGCAGACCTGATGGATGAATTAATAGGAAGTGTAGTCTTCTTTGACCTGGACCTGGCAACCCGTCCTTACTCCCATGGGATGAAGCTGGCAGTCTACTTACTGTCAGGAATGGAACTGCCATATATACGGCAATCCTCATTCATTTCCCTGAAAATGTGCCGGCACATGACAGTACAGCCCCGAAATGGAGCCATTCCCATGGAAACATCTTTAGCGGTGTCTATCAGGCTTGACGTTTGTTTGAGTCTGATGTCATTGTTTGCTGCATGCTTGAGTCAGCTACTTGAATGACCTCACCAAAGGAGTGGATCAGATCTCCATAACATTGCGTCTGGGTAGAATGAAATTAAGAGTAATGGAAGGAAAGCATTCTGTCCATAGATACACAGATATAATCAGATATTTTACAGTATGTAAACTATAAGTACTTATTATAGTCTGCAAGCATGGCAACATTAAGAAATAAAAAAAGTGAAAACATATAATATAATATAATATAATATAATATAATATAATATAATATAATATAATATAATATAATATAATATAATATAATATAATATAATAAACTTTTGAAAAGTTTCTTATGTTCAGCAAGGCTGCATTCATTTGATCAACAATGCAGTAAAAACAGTTATATTGTAAAATGTTATTAAAATTTAAAATAACTGTTTTCTTTTTTTATATATATTTTATGTAGTTTATTTCTGTGAGGGCAAAGCGAAATTTTCAGCATCCATTGCGTCAGTTTTCAGTGTCACATGATCCTTCAGAAATCATTCTATTATGCTGATTTGATGCTCAAGAAACATTTATTATTATTATCAATGTTGAAAATTGAAATGTGTATATATATATATATATATATATATATGTGTGGCTCTGCCACAAAACCATGAATAAGCTAGACCGAAGTGACAGAACCCTGACATATATACAAACACACACACACACACACACATACATACATATATATATATATATATATGTCAGGGTTCTGTCACTTCGGTCTAGTTTATTCGTGGTTTTGTATATATATACATACATACGTACATATATGGTCGTGAATTTATTGCATTCATTTAGTATAAAAATAATTATTTTAAGAATTTATTATTTTATTTACATTTGAAAATTCAATAATTTATGCAATTATTTGTTATTAATTTGATTAATTATTTAGCATACCATACATTTAATCACATTCATTTTTTAAATCAATTAACAGCCCTATAAAGAAATTAAATCTTACATCAAGGGTTGTGGCAAATATACCAGTTAGTGCAAATGTTACATACACAGTGAGACATGGTGCTCATGTCCCACATTATATTCAGGTATATATTTATGATTATTGATTGTTCGAAGTACATCTAGTCTTATAAGCGGCCTGAACATATGCAGATAGCCGCATGCATCTGCTTCCTCTGACCTTTTGCTGAACTTTCTGCCATTAATCTGAGTCGAATTTGAGCAGAGTGCATATTTAAAAGTGTGTACTCTTTCCTTTTCATCTTGTGCTGAAGTTTCCTGACAAGCCAGAGGGGATGCGAATCAACGTGATATCTGGAAAAGTGCATTAAAGTGATAAGTTTATTCCACAGGCATGAAAGGGAATGGCAAAATAAGGCATCTGGCTCAGAGTGCTGCGCTACTGGCGAAGCGGAGAGACTAATCAGACGCCAGCCTTCACAGAGAGAGAGAATCTGCCTCACCAGTGCAGACTGCAAAGACGACAAATCATAGATATACTGAGAATCCATATTTCATTTCAACAGGGACTGTAAATTGTGTAGGGCTAACAAGGAATGATAAGTTAATGCTGAGTCTGTGATTATATGTGGTAAAGCTATGTAAAACTATGGTATTTATTTCAACCATATATGTGACCCTGGACTACAAAACCAGTAATAAGGGTCATTTTTTTTTTTTTTTTTTTAATTGAGATTTAAACGATGTTTGTTCAAGATACAACTATTTGAAAATCTGGAATCTGAGGGTGAACCGTTTACATATATGTGATTAGAAACGCAAGGCGCAGGGTTGTGAAATAAAAACGCAAAGTATCAAGACGCTTTTTGTAGTGCTGTCAAATGATTAATCGAATCCAAAATAAAGGTTTTTGTTGACATAATATATGTGTGTACTGTGTATATTTATTATGTATATATACACACATGCATGTATATATTTAAGAAAAATATGTTATGTTTAAATATATTTGTATATAATATAAATTATATGAATGTAAATATGAAGAGTTTGGTTCCAAAATGCTATAAATCCATTTTGATTAATTTGAATAAAAATGTATTTTCTTTACCAAGAAAGTGGCAAGATGAAAACCAATATTTTCTGTTTCAAACTTTCACATGGCATCTTTAGGTTATAATAACATTTAAATTTCAAATCCAGATTTTGATTTTCACAGATTTATTATAAAATTGTATTTTTTTTCCCCCAAAATGCAATAAATCAATGATACGTTTTTCTTTTTCTTTTTTTTTCAAAATGCAATAAATCCATTGAATCAATATGAAAGTTATTTTTTTGTACTGAAACTGAATACACAACATAGTAAGTTGATCCACATATGACAGCCTCTGAACTTGGTCATAATCTTATATACAGGCACTGGACTAAAAATACATTCAATCAGTCATCACTCCCAAAATGAATTCAACAGGTCATCTTGTTAATTCTATAAATTAATTACAAAAATAAAAGAAAATTTCATCATGAACAAGAACATGAACAACATCACATTAGACCACAGAAATTCCAAAATGACATTTCCCTTACATTCAACTTCCAAAAGAGCATTCATCTTTGCCATATTAAGGTGTATGTATTAAAGTGTTGAAAATGTGTTTTAGTTTTTTTTTCTTTCAAACATTTTTTTGTTGTCCCACATTGTCAAATATGATTGAGAATGTGGGACAGCATGCTTTGGGTAATCTGGGACAGTCTTCAAATGGGGGAAATATGCATTTAGGGACTTTATAAGTCTAATGACAAGGGCTAATATATGCCATAATGAGAAATGGGTGTTAATGTTAAGGACATAAATCTGTCATAAATAAGACAATGTTCCTAATTGTTGTCAAATTATGTTTGTGATCTATTCAATATTGTTCCCCTAGTAGCCCCAATTTTATAGAATGGAGAACTTGAATAACTGAATGAACAATCCTTTAATCAAATTGTTGCTTGCTGTTGCTTAAATTTTAGTTGATTTTTTTAAAATGTTAATACAATGTTAAACAAATCTTAAACAATTTTAATAGAGTTTTAAATGAATTTAAATGAATTAACACAGTAGTTAATCCTGTGTAGAGACAGAAATTATTTTTCCTGATATTGGAATATACATTTTCTTATTGAGATTCTGTACTTGGCATTTTTTTTCATAATGCTTTTTTAAAATTGGTGATATTGTGTTTGGCATGCAAAAGTATGGCGAGTATAGGCTTTTTTAGGCCTAATACATATGTCCCAATTTACAAAGTGACCTGTCCCAGATTATCAAATTCAAGTAGATTTATTTATTTATTTATTTTTTTTGTTGGCACTAAAACACTAATAGGTGTGGCATGTCTCCTCTGGGTATAATATCTACATTCTTTCTTCTGGTGTGGTTAGAAAACATCTTAGGGATTTCAGAATAGTCTAATGTGTTGATCTCATGTGTTAGATAGATATCGAAATAAATCGCAGAAGTCAAAATTGCAAAAAATTTCCCAGATTACCCGAATTCACCCTACATTCATTTAGCTGACTAGTGCTATATGCTGTATTAACAAAAACAGAAATGGCATTAATAAAAACACTAACACTGACAAGCTACGCAATATCGCGTTCATAATCGAATGCGATTCATCTGCGATCATGAACGCGATATTGCGTAGCTTGTCACAGTGCTCTGTTTTAAATGCCGCTCGATCTGAAAGCACGTGATGGAGATTTACCGGTACTATTAATCACAGAATCGGCTTTACTGACGAGATGCGCATGACAATCACATGCGATTTATCGTGCACCCCTTATTTGTTGATCACAAAGTACAAAGTAGATGAGGAAAAACTAGGATGCCGGGTGTATTTAAAGCGCCGCCATTACTGTCTAGAATATATATATATATATATATATATATATATATATATATATATATGATAAATATACACAACACACACACATATATTATGTCAACAAAAACTTTTATTTTGGATGCGATTAATCGCGATTAATCATTTGACAGCACTAGATTTGAACTTCTCTTAAAGGGATACTCCACCTCAAAATGAAAACTCTCTCTTCATTTACTAATCCTCATGCCGTCCCAGATGTTTAGGACTTTCTTTCTTCAGATGAACACAAATGGAGATATTCAGAAAAATAGTCCATCTCTATGAGTCTTTTTAATGCAAGTAGATGGGTCCAAAGTCAATGCAAAATAAATGACGGTAATTCATAAAGCCGAGGTCTTCTGAAGTGAAGCGATAGGTGCGTGTAAGAAAAAAAAATCTTTAAACCATTGCTTTCGGCCAACTGTTAGCATGTAGGTTTTTGTGAAATTCGCTTTAAGCATAAACTCTCAGACAATTATCCACTTGCATTATATGGACTCACAGAGATAGATTAATTTTCTGAAAATCTCCATTTGTATTCCATGAGAAGTTGATAAAAGAATTTTCATTTTTGGATGGCATTCTAAAATATATTGTTCATGTGAGAGATGCTGCAACAGTGTTGCCAAGTCTGCAGTTTTCTATTTGGCTACTTTAACACTGTTGCTGCGGGGGTTTTTTCATGTCCGTGGGTTGAAGCGACCCCAATAACATGATATTTAGCCCCTGGAATGCGAATTGTACCAGGGGAACCCTGCCAAAAAATGTGTATTTTACCCCCCAGAATTCGATTTTTACTGGGGGACCCCCCTTGAAACGCAATTGGTTTTGTTTTGGGATAGTTTTAAGTGGCAGTTGGGCGGGTTTTGTTGTGAAAACCTGGCAACCCTGCACTGCAAAACTGCAAGATGCAAATGTAACAGTCAAAGATGTCAGCTTAGCCCATATTTACATAGAAACATAAATGAAAAGCAAAGCAGTAGAATGCAAAAATGCATTCTGTTTGAATGGTCCCTAAAACAAGACTGACAACTGTATTTTGCTCCTGTGTGAACCTGGAATTTGTTTTCAACGATGCACATTCTGTTATTATGCTTTGGACTTGGCAAAGGCTTCATGTCTTCTTCGCTAATCATTACATGCTTTGATTTTATGCCACCCAGGGTCATTATAATCGAAATATGTTCTCTGTTTCCTTGCACGACTTCTAAGAAGTACTGTCACCATTCATCCACAATGCTTGTTAGATGCAGAGTATCACATAAAAAGCTGCAAACAATGAGCACATTCAGACACGTTCCCCCATTATACTAAGCAGTAAAGAAAAATAACACCTTGTTCACCTTCTAAAACCACCTTGAATGCTGCAAATAAGCTTTGAAACACATATTGAGATCACTAACTGGAGGGTTTGTGAGCTTCTATGTGTGTGTGGTGGCGTCGTGGTATGAAGATGAGATGCATATCGATTGTTTTGAATGCGAAAGATGTCGAGCGGATGCACTCTGCGATCCCCCATTGTGTTTTTAAGATCAGCTTTTCTCTGATGAGGATCCAACACAGCCACAGGCACACCAAGAGCTGCTCTCTTTCTAAAAGGAACCGTACACCAACACGCTAAGCCAAAGTTTACTCCCCAGAGAGCAATTGACTAGATACACATCCTCTCTTCTACTGTCATCTGTAAGAATGTTCACAATTTTGCACTTTACGGTGATACTAGATACAATTATGATGAGATTTTTGGTAAATAGATAAAAACGCAGCTGTTTTGAGATAAAGAAACTGTACCAGTGAAGTAATACTGTATTTACCTCTAAACTCTCGCTCAGAATCACCTTTGGATCAGCAAGGGGTTAATTTCATGAATCTTTAGTGGTGGTGGTGGTCATTGTGCATTAGCCTGAGGCTGATTAAATTTAAGGGATTTGTGAATCTAGAGCTGATTTGGCTGAAAGGGCAGGCTATAGCATGATTAATGGCCTTATCCAGAGCTGATTCTTACCCATTGGTGATTAGATAATCAGTCATCTCTGTGTCACACTTGACTGCAGAAATGAGAGGATAAGGAAAGGAAGAGGTGTCATAGAATATGAAAATGAAGTGACACGGGGCTATTATGAGTTGTAAAACCAAGAAAATCATTTTGCAGACATGAACCAAATGTGATCAGACCTATCAAGGTTCTTTGAAACAGTGCGTTTAGTATGCTAATTTTCTCTAATGTAAGCATTAGTTAATGTAGAAATGTGGTGCATTATTTGAACTACATAAATATATATATTTTTTCCCCTATATATTAAAAATATATATTAAAAATACATTTTAAACATATCTTTACCAGCTTTGTCCAGGCCTGGAATATGTGCAGTGTCACTTCCATTTAGCAGGTGCTGATACTGGACTGCATAAGTGACAGTGCTCCGGGAGAGAAGCGTGATAAAGATAAATAACTGCTACTTGGGAACATTTTTTGCATCATTAAACATGGCAAACATATTAGCTTGCATAGAGTGAAGGAGAATCCCTGAGGAGATGGGGCTGAATCAAGCGGCCCACAGTGATCATAAAGGGGTATAGACTCTTGCCAATCCCTGTAACATCAAAGACGAGTGAGGAATTCACTTCAAGCTATCTGAATAACTAAACAGAGAAGAGTTCTTTGCATATAGGCAAAGACCCGATGAACAGCACTTGTTGAAAATCCCTTTGAATTTCCTCAGAACACCTTGAGAAGACCTTAGTGCTCTTTGTCTCATAATCACATTGATTTAGTGCTTGTCCATCGGGTGCAATTTGGCAAATTTACTTAGTTTACTCAGTTACCTCAATAATCTGATCAAGCATTTCATAGTGTTACCTATGCTGAGAGTAACCTCCTTAGGTCATATTTTAGTAATAAATACAGTGGGTACGGAAAGTATTCAGACCCCCTTAAATTTTTCACTCTTTGTTATATTGCAGCCACTGCAACAAATGATATTTAGGTATGTCCAACTTTTCATTTGAAATGAATAAATTAGCCTTTTCAATATTTCCATTTCCTTTCACAGTAACACTCCATAATACTACCTGATCTCTTGATGAAAATGTACCTCTGGGAACTTTTTTGCAAGATGCGAAATACCTACTAATAAATACATATCACTGCAGTTTCCAACAGAAATGAACACTAGAGGCAGTAAAACATAGAGTACTTGTAATTGTTTTCGTACACATTTATGATTACAGCTCCATATGTTTCCCTTCCCTGGATGAAACAAACTTGCTCAGTAGCTCAGCCGGCATAGAACTGGACTTAGGATACAGAATCCTTGGGTACGAATCCCATCAAAAACATGACTCATGATGAAAGAGCTGAGAGATTGAAAAACATACTAAAATGGCATGATTGCGTTTTTATGTCATAAACTCTTTTGTTCATTCTATCGTAGGTTTAGGTGTAGTGCAGCTGGTACGTTATTTTAAAACATCACGGAGCAGACTTATAGTCAGAACTGCGGTGACACATACAAAACCAACGTCACATAAAATGTATCATATGTACGTTCATCTGTTCCGGTGAAAAGAACCGAACACTCTTTAGAGCCACTCAGTGGACATTTTACATCGAATATGTCACGAAACGTACATGCCGGTACGTATTTCGCATCTTGCGAAAAGTTCCCACAGGTGCGTTTTCGTCATGAGATCAGGTTGCCATAATTACAATTCTTCAGGTAAAAATGAAAAAAAAGGCATATTGTCAGAGTTGTGAAGCATCATTCTCACACTGAACAATGTGTACAAAACCCAGAAGTTGACCTATCATGTTTCCATACACCAAGACAATCTAAAACCAATTGGTTCATTATACTAGAAAGAAGAGGTGAAACAGGCAATTATGTTAACGATGTTGAAAATGTTAATAAAAGGTCACTGCAGGTGTTATGTCCGAAATATATGTCCGCAACAAACCGCACATGCATTCCAGCGGCCCTAAAGGTCTCACCTCTGCCCTACTGCCCTTCTGAATCTCTGCCTTTAATAAACAGGACTGTTAGCGCTTTCATGAGCCAGGTCAAGCGTCACCCAGAACCTGTTCATCTGGGACTGCACTGACAGGAACTCACCTCATTGTGAGCCACTATGGCCACTTAGGTCTTCCTTCAGGGCTTATATCTCTCAAAGATAGAAAACAGGTGCCCAAAACAACAAACGTAATGGGATTTTAGCCTCTCTCTTTTTTTAACACCGTAGTTTCTGCACCAGATGAGAGAGAGCACCCAGGCCTGACCGTGCTGCAGAATACCATTGTTTTGAGTATATATTGACATTTCACAGGCTGGTAAATGAGGGAGACCTGGCCCCTGGCCTCAGTGTGAGTTCAGTGCCACCGAGCAAATTAAACGCTGGACTGGGGGGCTGATGGGAAATTAATGTTCCTCTGTGTCCCTCAGCACTGTTTGTTTTATAGTGAAGGCAATAAGTTGGTATATGGTATGGGTGCAATCTCACTCTTTATACACAATGTGCAAATCAGGTGGATATTGTTCGCAGCATTTACTAAATGTTTCAGTTGTTACACTAATTAAAGCTGCTAATTACAACAACATATAAAAGTGTCCACAATAAAGGAAAAATGGTTACACTTTATTTTATGGTGTCCTTGTTACAGTGTAATTAATTAATTACAGTGTAAAAGTACTGAGTAATATTAATTAACTACATGTACTTACTATATAGGTAGGGTTAGGATTAGGGTTTTGTAAGGTCTGTTTTGGGTTCTGTTTCATGTTCTTGTTTTCATGTCTTTTATTTTGTAATTGCTTCATGCTGTTAGTGTCATGCTTTCCTTGCCCTCTTGTATTCCTGCCTAGTGTATGTGTCATGTTCTGATTGGTTGTCCATGTCATGTGTCTTGTTTTCTATTGGTTGGTTCATGTCATGTGACCCTCATTGTTTGGTATATATTGCCCTCATATTGCCATTGTCTCTCGTCGTGTATTGAATTAATGTATGGATTTCACTTTTGTTCAATAAATCTGCACTTGGATTCATCCTCAACTTGCTGTTCATTGGACTCATCATTACAGGTTTAGGGTTACTTGCATGTAATTATGCATAATTTATTGTTATTATAATAGTAAGTAGATGTAACGTGTAACAAGGACACCTTAAAATAAAGTGTTACCACAAAAACTTTTAAAAAATCTGATTTAAAACACGTTACAACTTTTTAAAATTGTACTCTTTGTATTAATAATGGTTTCATATAGTTTTGAAACACTTATATAGTACTTTTAAGAAAAGTTTGTTACTAAAAATATGTGGTGTAACCATAAAGAAAACAGTCATAACATATTTTACTTTCATCTTGAGAACATGAGTTTTCCTAATCATTATTTTCAAAACTGATTTTTTTTTAAATTATTTTTTATTTTAAATTACCTTGATTTTTATTTTTATTTTTTTTTACAAATATCTTTTTTAAAATTACTAGTTCATAAATATCATTATGTTTTAGTGGTGAAGATCACATGACAATTTATATCTTATATTAACCTTTCTTTGTAATTAAAAATGTCAAATCATTACTTTAAATTACTAATATTACCTGTTGACCTCTCTATGAAATTATTTCCTGTTCACACACACACACACACACACACACACACACACACACACACACACACACACACACACACACACATATATATATATATATATACACCTTATTGGCAGACAGTTTTATGCATAATATGTTTTTTTTTTCTTCAAATTTAGAATTATGTTCTTTTATTAAATAAAATGCATAGAAATCCAATTTTTTGAATGAGGTATTTTTTAATTATGGTATCACCTTGATATTTTTACCTTATGCACTCAAAAAATATCAAAATAATTTAATTTCAGAAATTAAAAACAGGTGAATTCAAGTCATTATAAATGTATTCATTTAATATTTGAATGGATTTTGTATTTGTTTAAATTCAAGTCATTATGAATGTATAAGATGCACATTTGAATGGATTTGATTTGTATTTGTTTAAATTATTTAATATAGGTACTGTGTATTTATTTAATTAAATTATTTAATATATTTTGGAATAAATTAATAGATCAGGCCAAAAATGAATGTCACGTCATTGATGCTAATGCCATTCCTCTCGAGAGGAATTACATTTTACAAATCTAAGTAGAGATGAAATGTAATTTGCGAACCTATTGCAATCACATTGAGTCAGGACTGGAGCCAGGAGAATGTGATTTATCTCACCTCTGAGTGAAAGAAAATTGGAGAGTTGTACTGTGTCTTTGTCTCGTGTGATTGGGTTTCCTGGAGCATGAAGTGTGTAGGTACGTATGACGTGTTGTTAGAGTAACTGATGTTATTGTAGGTGTCAGGGAGATGGAAGTTGGCAGACACATACAAGAGTTGGGCAGAGTTTATGAATCGGAGCTTGTGATCTACAGCTCTTTTGTCCTTGAGAATTCGAGGTGTGCGTTTGCGCTGGAGCGTGCGCGTACATGTCTGTTTGTGAGCGCGAAAGTGGGTGAATCTTTGATGGAAAGGCAGAGCGGTGTCTGCCCAGTTCTTTATTGTCTCAATCTATTAAATGAACTGTCAGTTATCTTAAGTCTGCATCTCTCTCTAGGACAAAAAGTTGTAAAAGTGAGTCAATGGAGAGGTTACTTCAAAGACACACTTCTTTAAAACACAATGGGAAAAAAAAGAAAATGACACTTGGGTTTATCCCTCTCATAACCACACAATTCCACAGCAACGAAACAACAAACAGAACAACAGCGATTCTAACTAAATGAGTGATACCTGTTAAGTACTTTGAAATGGTTCTGTGGTTCCTCTTTTCTCCAATAAAGTAGCATTTATCATACAACTGCACCTGCGTAGCTGTAAAATTATCATCTATGGCGAACAGCTTTAAGGCCATTGAAGAACAATGAGAGCAATTAATCAGCTAACCGAGTACTTCAGGCTGTCTGGGTCACTAGGTGGGCCACCACACCTGTGCTGTCGACATGCTTGATGTCTCGCTGCAGTCTAATGAGCAATTTGATGAGTGAAACCCATCACGATTCCAACTGTGGCTTATAAAGGTACAAGGCACAATCTGTCACAGGGCCACCGCTCAAACAGAGGTGAAACCAACCTGAGTCAGATTTACAGCCACGTCTTGTCTTTGAGAAAGGGTGCTTGTGGTCACATTTGAAATGGTGTCTTGCCTTTTCTTTTTGTACCTCTAATTACTGCTAAAATGGTAACATAAGCTCATTGGAAAATGTGCCTCCACCTCCATTTTTTTTTTTCAAAACTTACCTATAAATATAATTCACTGCTGTTGAAATTAAAAATTTTGATTGCAGGGGCAGATCTTTGATTATTAAAGACAGGATCTGGCAGATCCTTGCAAAATGCTATGTTATGACATCAAAACACTTTTACCATAGTGCATGATTTGTAAACTAATACATTTTAATGTTTCCATCATATAACCAGCTCCATATGTATGTCTTTTCTGATGTAGTAAACTTGCTCGGTAGCTTACCTGGTACTTGCAATTCAAAGGACTCAGGTACAAGTCCCATGAAACAGAGTTATGGTAAAAGAGTTCGAAAATGAAACTAAAATGGCAACGTTTCTTTAGGAAATGCATTTTTATCTCACATTTCCTTCTGTTAACACTATCGGTCAGGTTTAGTGTAGGTGGTACATTATTTTAACAATAATGTACCACCTACACTAAACCTGACCGATTAGTGCTTAACAGCAAGGACAATGTGAGATCAAAAACTGCATTTCCTAAAGAAACGTTGCCATATTCACGTTCATCTGTTTTTTATAAAACTGAATGCACTTTTAGTGGCACTCACTAGATATTTTATATTTTGAAAGTGTCATGAAACATGCATAAAAAGCAGCATAAAATGTAAAACGTACCGGTGGGAACTTTTTGCACAAGATGCAAAATACATACCGGCATGTGTGTTTCGTGACATATTCGATGTGAAATGTCTACTGAGTGGCGCTAAAAGAGTGTTCATTTTTTTCCCCGGAACAGATAAACATATATATGGTAAGTTGTATATGACGTTGGTTTTGTATGTGTCACCACAGTTCTGACTTGAAATGTCCATTGAGTGGCGCTATAACTGTAATGCTCCATGACGTTTTATAATAACGTACCATCTGCATTATACCTAAACCTACCCGATAGTATGAACAAAAGCGAATGTGACGTACAAACACAATTGCAAGCATGCCGTTTTAGCTTTCGTTCTCTCATCTTTCAGCACTTTCATCATGAGTCATGTTTTACACGGGATTCGTACCCAAGGACTCCACATCCTAAGTCCAATTCATGCCGGCTGAGCTACCGAGCAAGATTGTTAAGTCCGGAAAGTGAAACATATGGAGCTGTAATCATAACTGTGTACTAAAACAGTTACAAGTGTTCGATGTTTTACCACCTCTAGTGTTAATTTCTGTTGGAAACTGCAGCGATATGTACTTACTTGTACATTTTTCACATCTTGCGAAAAGTTCCCACAGGTACATTTTCATCATCAGGTAGATAAAATGTGCTTTGTATAAATGACATGTTTTTCCAAATAGCATGGGTCGTGAAATGAATAGCAGAAGTCACATTCTGGAAGCAGTGCGATTCCCTGGCACTGTTGTATAGCTGAAAAGGTGAACTACTCTGTGTGCTTATCACAAGTATTTTTTATAATTATTATTTTATTTGTGAATTATTTGATGATTCACATCGAGCATTCAAGCAAAATATGTAAGGCTTCATTTCAGAGACAAACTGTTGTTTTTCCTTAAAGGTGCAGTAGGAGATCTTGGAAAATGCTAACTTTAGCCTGATAGCACTGAAAATCGAATGTCCCACCGTCCCTGCAATTGTGTCTAAAGCCACACCCCCTGCACGCATATACGCTCACAGACCAGAATAACAGAGACAACATTACTACAATAGGCTACATCCAGGCCTGTAGCCAGCTATGAGGTCACCGAGGTCCGGACCTCGGTAAATTTTTCAAGTTCAAAAATAAAATTTGTTCTCTGAATGACTAATTTGCTGTTAAACTCCTCGTATGAAAGTCTGCATGACATGTATAATTCAGTTTAGACCATTTGCAAGAATTTTTAGCGTCTATGGAATGAAAATGATCGCTGCGAGACGCTGGCAGAGTGAACGAGGCTAGTTGCGAGTGAGGGCGTGCGCACAGCCTGTGTTGCCAGATCCAGCAATTATAAGCGTTTTTGGACTTGTTTTTTCCACTTAATTTGACACTTTAGAAAGTTAATAAAGTAGGATGATGCAGTTTAGGGTCACCGATATCTTTATCTTATCTTAGATGCAAAAGATTTGAAATAATTTCAGTTTAGTTTTATTAATTTATCGTTTTTTTTGTTTGTTTTAATAGAAATATTTGGCAACAGTGCATCGCCGGTGTACTGACGAGACATGCTACCTATCAGAGTGTTCTACCAAAAATATATTTGCATTGTTTTAAGGGTAAGTTTAGGGTAAGGGTAGGTATGGGTGGGTAGGTTTAGGGTAGGGGTAGTTATGGACATTAAAAAAAAGCCTCAAACTACATGAATAAGATGATGGTAGCACAATCTGATGGGTCGCATTTTTCGCTATTGATTTGCGCTACATATCTGTTTAATGGGAGGTAGCACAATCTGAGCGGGTAGCACAAATCAGTAATCAAATGGACAGGTAATTGCTGACAGGATAGCACATTTGGTAAGGGAAAAGCAAAAAATATCATGATATTATCTGTCAGAAACGTTATCAACACTGTCAAAAACAGTAGCATTTAACACTAGTACACAGATCTGTAGAACAAGTAGGTTACAGAATGAAATGAAATACATAAACACTAGATATGAAGAAGTCTATGCTATGTCATTCATTATAGTAGTATAATTTTCACAAATCATGCTAAAAACATTCATAAGAGCACTAGACAATGTTATCAGCTATATAGCAATGGTTATTAATAAAAACTCTATCAGTAATATGTATTGTTGCATGAATAATAAACAGCTGATAAAATCCACCCCTAACTATAGTAAAGTATTAACAAATTTTGATGCAATAAATAGGGTTTAAAAGTGATCATCCCTCCAAAACAGAGGTAACATCTTTCACAAACATCTACAAGTCTGTCTCTTTTGAAGTGTTTTAGTGTATATTTGTATATGTTGGGGTTATTAGCACAATTCTTTAACAAACCCCCTGGACCTCACTAATTTTCAAAGCCTGGCTACGGCCATGGCTACATCAGCAGTTCCCAGTTCCAGTCTTCGCAAAGAAGGGAGTGTAAGGAGCATGTTAATCGGAACACAGTTCATGCACGTAGCTCACTTCTAACGAGCTGGTTATCTGAATCGGGTGTGTTAACTAAGAGAGACATGCAAAATATGCAGAGCGGGGGGCGCGAGGACTGGAATTAGGAACCACTGGGCTACATCATGTGTCATTCAGCGGTGAGAAAACTTTATAGTACAGTTAGTAAAAGTATTACAATACCAGGAAGGAAGATCGGGTTGTTGATGTTTGTCTGCCATTCTCGCTCTGTCTGCACAGAGTGCGCGAACCGGGTGCGCAGAGGTATGCAAATACATACGTTGACAGTCAGGTAGGAAAGACAATAAAAACGCTCGGACCGAGCGTTTTGATTGGACGAACATTTCTTGGTCCTACGCCTTCCACAGAATATATAAATACATATAAATACATTTAGACCTCTTAACTTAATGATTGCTATCATGATGTGAAGATACTTTCAACCAGCATAACAAAAAATGTTTCTGAAGACAATCACCTATTGCACCTTTAAGATAGTGGCAGTGGAGGCTGTTTATGCAATCAGATTGCGAGGTGCAAAACAATTTTCAATCAGGCAAGCAAATAAATGGATGCAAGGTCACATACACACTAATATGACATACACCAACTAATTTGTAAAACATTTTTTTTGTCTTTACTTCATTTTTCTCATGCAGTATACAGCAGTGCACATCGGATGTGCTATGGCCCATAATGCAACTGACCATTTCATCTCTTCTTGTATGTTTTTAATTTTGAAGATCGATGAATTTTTTAGAATAATGCTTTTTAGTTTGTAGTCCTAAAACCTGTAACGCGAAAGTTGATAAAAGTAGTTAATTAAGGACTACAACTACCACATGGATGTAAGTTTATGTGCTTGAAGAATCAGACAACATTTGTAGCTCATATGTAGCAGCTTTTTAGCAACTTGCATTTTCAAAGCACTCAGCTCGTATTTAAAGCATGACTGTGTGAAATTAATGTTGTTGAACAAAACAGGAAAGTCTCTTGAGGTAATTTGATCCACAGACCTTTATTTTCTGCATAGATCACCCATTATAAATTCTAAAACCCATTAGCTTTTCCTGAGGAAGGAACTGGCATTCAGGGTTAGCCTACAAACTGACGTCATGACTGAACATCTCTAGTAGACATGCAACAAAATAAGGTCATATGACAATGCAGTGTTTCTTATTGCATAATATGTACTGTCTGACATTTTTAATACATAAACCAGCAGTATGCTAGTATTCAATTCTGTACAGCAAAGTTGAGTCAGTGGCTTAATCTGTGACTCGCTGGCTGTGAGTGAAAAAGAGGAGTCACAAATCCTCCTGAACACGTAAACATCCCTCTTATCTCCTTCAGTTACGCTGCTTCTAATAACAAAAGCTGAACTTGTGACTGTCTGAAAATCATAATCATAAAGTAAACAACCAGCAACCAGAGCATGGAACAGGCTTTACACCTACTGAATTCGTCGGCCTGCTTTCCGACTCGCCTCAGTGAAGAGTGAAAAACATTAATCCTCAATAGCATTTTAGCTCTGTTGAGCTGCTTTTGTGGTGCAAAGATAATTTATGGATTTTTTTTTATCATGATTCACAAATGCCGAAACTCTAGAGACCAGGTTTACATCTTCAAAAGGAGGTGAACAAAAGACGAGAGCGAAAAAGCTGAGGGAACCCTGTCAACCCCACAGACTCTCTCAGCACCAACACCAATCGCACAATTCACCCAAATGTGTTCATTAACAAAGGGTACCCACAGCATTCATATTTGCTCTCCCTGCAAGTCTGGTTGGTCTAGTGAGGAAAAAGGCAGCAGCTTCTTCCATTAACCAGGCATTGTAATCGGATTAGAGCTTAAAGAAATGTAAGATGGCAGACCATCTTCCTTTAGACTCCTCTGGCTATGGAGATTGTCGCTGGTGAGCGGATTATGGTTTGTAGAAGATGAAAGCAATTATTTAATGTCTTCGGGAGTCAAAAGTGTAATGGGAACAAGTTAGTGCAATGCATCGGAATGCCTGTGCTGTAAGCAGTGTTGTCAGCCAAGTAAAGACTACGACAGGTTTGCATATATAACCCTTTACAAGTAACTAATGAAGTTTATATCTCATTCAGTGATCGCTGAGGCATTTGCATTTCTGTTTCTCAAAGTAGACGACAACTAAAATATCGGGGAGGCCAGGGAGGATTGTCATTTTAACTACTTAGAAGTTAGATTTAGGGATAAAATCACATGACCACCACTCTCCTCCTCATTTCTGAGGTAGAAGAGTCAATGTTTCACTTCTATGTTATAATTTGATTTGAGATCAGGTTAATGGATGGTAAATGACAGTTTTTATTGCATCAAGCAGCGGAGTCAGAAGATTCTGTTTAATAACATTTGCATGAACTTCAACCTCACTGTAAAAAAAAAAAAAAAAAAAAACCCTAGAATGATCATATCCGAGCAGATAGAGAGGATTGTAACACTAAGTTTACAATTTAATACAAGAAAATGGGATAGTTGATAGAGTTTAGCCTATTAATAATTTTTAAATTCAGTTGTCAGTCTAATTGTTTATGTATCTCCCCTCCCCCCTTGAACAGAAAGTTCAAAGGTAAATAAAAAAAAGTAAAAAAAAAAAAAAAAAAAATAACATTATAAATGTCTATTGATCATTTGTTCAATTTAATGCATCCTTGATGAATATAAGTATTAATTACTTTTTAAAATTTTTTTTTTTTTTTTTTTTTTTAAATCTTACTGACTCCAAGCTTTTGAGCAGTACTGATTATAAGTTTGAGATAAAAAGCAAAAAAAATTTACAGACATTAAAGAAAAAAGTTTTACAGCTATCCCAGCCTCCTCTGTTTTTTGGGAAAGTAATGTGAGATTTTATAGACTGTTTGTCAATGTGATTCATACTGAGGGCAAACAATATCACATGATGACAAACTTCCATGAGATAAGATGATATCTTACAGTAAATTTATTGGTAATTACATAAAACACGCATTGAAATTCCAAATGTGGTGGGACATAAATCTGATCCAGTGCGTTTCTGGATGGGATCCCAGGTTCCGCTTTTAATCATACGTTTGATTTATATTTCGTGATGAATCTGTACAGTAGAAAGCACCTGAGAACAAAAAGCGTTTGTTTTCCAGGAAGATGTCAGCAATAAGCCCCAACTCATCTGGAAAAGCTTGCACTGGCAGTCTATATCTGATTCTTCTCTTTTATAAAAAAAGATATTATCAAATTCACATCAGAGCGGTCTGTGCATGGTCTTGTCATGGGAGAGAGAATCGCAGAAACAATGAGCCCATCAATTCTCTTAATTAATCTAAACTGGGGATTAGTCATAGGCGCTGCATTTTCAACCCATAAACCCCCCGTTTCCTGAAACTTTTGCAGCCAAAGCTTTTCACCTTCTCACACTAACACATGTAATCTCACCTTTTCATTCGTCTCTTTTTAGAATAGCATGCATCGGCTGAATCTCTTCATGGAGAAAGCAAGACTCCTCCTCCCAAACCCAACCACCATATGCCCAGCCTTCCCAACCTGAATGTTTCTGCTTATGTCCTCTTGTCCTTCCGCAATAATGAGGCCCTCCCAGTGAAAGACATGTCCCTAGTGTCATTGAAGTCGCCTAAACTTTAGTTCCTGATGATTCGTGGTGTTCCTCCCTTGCTGCACTTTGCCAAGGTTGCACTATATCTGGTACCGAATGACAAATCGCTGGCCTTCTCTGCGCCTCCTCTCCTCAGGGGAGAGGGACTCACTGTGACTGCTCTCTGCTTTTAGCTCTCTGGGACATTGTTTCAAATTAAAGTGCTACAGAATAGCGGTTCTTCATGGAGAGGCAGAATATGTCACCGCTGCGCACCTTCTGCAATTTTGTGGCTACTACAGTCCTTATGAAAGGGACTTTAGGTAACAGGTCACCCAACAATGGAGATATGTCATTATTTACTCACCCTCATTATTACCTTATTGTTCCAAACATTCATTACTGTTTCTTCTGTGGAAAAAAAAAAGACAACAAGCAAAATAAAGATATCATAGAAGAGATTTTTGCGCCGTATTTCTAGATATCTGAAGTCATGTGATTTTGTGTGACAAACAGACCCAGTTGAGATTTATTGATAATTTATTACTCACTTCCAAAGTTTTTAACTTCCAAGTTGCTGTGAATGGATTAATGAATCAATAATCTGAATTCATGAATGAATCATTTAGTCAGAACGATCAGCCAAAAAGAATGATTCATTCATTGATCTGGTCGCTGAGTTCAACTCACTGGGACTCATTCACAAATAATTTCATGCTATTTGTTTATTTATGTGCACTGAAAATGTTCACATGCTAAATTTAATTTTGCCACCTTTAATGTAATTTTTATTTATTGTTTCTAAAAAAATTATGAATACTTCAGTTGAGTCAATTAGTTAATATATTTCTAAAAATAAATATTAAAACATGACTTTAAAGAAACTGAGAATGTGTTTTTGCCTACATGTGGTTTCAGATGGAACTTTTTATCATAGATTTATTATAAATTTAGATGGAACATTTTATCATCATTTTATTATAAATTTGAAATCATTTTAAATTCAAACTTATTGAATAATCATGACTTCTGAATTACTGAATTGAATTGAATTATTGAGTTATTGAATGAACAGCAATGAAACAGCAATGATAACTAACTGAGGAAAGAAGATTCTTCTGAAATTCTCTGTGTTCCATGGGAAATTTAAAAAGAAAGAAAGAAAGAAAGAAAGAAAGAAAGAAAGAAAGAAAGAAAGAAAGAAAGAAAGAGAAAGAAAATGGCATTATGTACATTTTCATTTCATTTTGGTGTACTGTTCCTTTAATAAACTCATGTAAATATCTAAAGGTCTAAGTGTTTTTAATTTGTGTTGTTTCAAGTAACACATCGGGCTGTCAGTGTACAATAAAGCTTTGTAGCTGTCAAATAAATTGATTGGCATACAGTACACATTCTCATGGAAGCTAGTTAACTGAAGGGCCATTAAATGCAAATGAAGTAGGTAATCTGAGGACATTTGTTCTGTTGATTGTTTGCAGGGGAGAAACAACAGACCTCATCATGACTTGTTTATAAAAGCAATAATGCAACTGAATGAGGACGAAGAGAATGTGACCTGGCAAACAAAATTAGGATAATTACAAACCAAACAGAATGAAGAATGACTATGGCTCCCATGCATAATCCCTCATAAATTAGTAAAAAAACAATTAGTATTCAGTCCTCATTATTGCTTCAGAAAGACATTTAGGATGAGCTAAGCTATTCATTTGAATCGTAAGGTGTCTTTATGACGGTGGAAAATTGTGCTATAGATCCATTTATTTGGCTTCTATTTATCCTGGCCATTGAGTAATGCGTAATATAATTAGTTCCTCCTGTACCGCAGTCATTATTGGCAGAACATTTCGAGACGCATGGACTACCTCAGCTGTGCGGTCTCTAAAGTCTGAGATTCATCTTACTGATAGCGTGATTACATCAGGAAATGATTTACAATTCACAGTCTGTGCTGCTTATTTTCTGCCAATTAACGTTGAGGGAATATCTGAATGCGAGAGGGTGAGTCTGAGAGGAGATTAAGAGCACCGCTCTGATTTTCACACAGGAGAGACGAGCAGAAGGTATTGGGCGAAGTTGCGAAAAGACAAAGTGAAACGAATGTTCATCTCTTCAACTCTCAGTCCTCTTGAAACTTTAAAACAGACGTTGGCTGGATGACAATAAAGTTTTGTCAAGATGCTTAAATTTTAATGTGTCACTGGCGTGTGGTGCCATCTATTTGCACCAAGCCTCTCTCGACGACTCCCAGGGCGCCTGGGCCGGGCCGATTGGCACCGCACTGAAAGAGCATAAGAAAATATAGCTGCAATTACAAAAAAGTGGGCGCTGACGATATCATCACTCCTCAGGAATTCGTTCTCATTCTCCCCATCTAGAGAACATGGCCTCTCCGCGGTAATCCTGTATTAATGCGGTCGAGTTCACCCAGAGTATCAGCGCTGACTAAGTACGGAGGATTTTCACACTCCCAAACTCTCTGTAACAACAGCGTTGTGATAATGAAGCTTATGGGATGAACTTAGGGAAAAAAAAATGACAAAAAAAAAGGGATGAACCAGCATGGCATTTTATAATTGGCCTTGTGGGTTTGTCCCATTTCATTTGCGTGTGATGTGGCACTGACTAAACGAGTATGATATTCCACAATTAAGAACATCACAAGCTGTTTATCTTCTCACTCGTGGGCTGACTTGTCATCCATTTCATAATTTAGTGGTTTTTCCTCTTTTCAATTTTTATTTCTCATATCTGCTGCTAAGAAGACCTTTAGGGCATCATATTTTCGGTCGTTAATTTGGCACGGATGAATTAGAAATTGGATAAGGTGTGTGTGAGCGAAGGAGAAAAGGAGAAACGAATAATTCATTGTCCATCTTCTCCTAAACAGGCACATAACAATTATGTCGTGGAATTAATCACTTTGCGCGCAGCGGGAAACCTTTGATAATTTGTGTATGAAAAGTCAGAAATGAGGATTGGCAAAAATAAATTAACGCCGTTTGACCTCAATCTTCTTAACTTCAATCTAGTTAGTCAGTGCTTTAATCACTGTAATTAATTGGCTGCCTGGTTTATTCATAGCAAGGATAATGCTCATATTTTAGCCAGTCAGCTCCTTTAAACAGTATATCTCTCGTATTAGTGACACCGAGCAAGGCTGTGAAAGCTTCACAGGAGAGCGTGAATAATACTAGCAGATAATACAAGCGGAACCTTTTGTGATTATGGAGGAAAGGGTGAGTGACCCCGGCGGTGGTGGCCGCCATTTTCTGCCCCTTTCTTAAACCGGTCACCGTGATACCGTTAAAATGAGAGGTTTAAAGCGTTCATTTAAAAACCACACTCGTAAAATGAAATGAAATCTTATCAGTGTATTTACCTGAACAAGTAGAGCAGTTAAAAGGGTGTAATACAGCAGTCAACTAATGAAAGTGAGAATGCGTTTGGAATTAAATGAAACCGTGAGTGGCGGTACAAAGAGGAAAAAGGCTGTGGTCATAACAATATAATCAGAACCATGTCTGCTTAAACAAACAGCACTCAAACAATTACAAGTTTTCAAGATTTCATTAAAACACTGTGTAAACACTCACATTTGTAAGGGTTTCAGAAATGTTACATAAATTGATTGAAAAAAATTTAAAAATCAAGAAAATCAACAATACAGCACAACAGAACTTTCTAATCATCAATGAATACTGAAAATATGTATCACAGTGTCCACAAAAATATTCGGCAGGACAGCTGTTTTCAACATGGCTTATAATAAGAAATACTTCTTGATTACCAAATCAGCATATTAGAAAGATTTCTGAAGGATCATGTGACACTGAAGCCTGGAGCAATGGCTGCTGAAAATTCAACTTCGCCATCACATAATAAGCTACATTTTTTAAACTTATTTTATATAAAAACTGTTATAATTCTAAATTTTGATAATATTAATATTCATATTTTATGAACATTTTTATATCTAATTCACATTAAAAAAATCTATATTTTTTCTATACTCTTTATGAGGCTATACCATATATTTTTTACTTGATGGATAGAATTGATGGAAAGATAATGAGGAATTAAAGCCACTGAAAAAGAGTGGTATATAAACTAATGAAATGATGAAGAATGTTTTTTTTCCCCCAATCTAAACAACTAAAATGAAACCTCAGTCAAACAAATGAACAAAATGAAAGAAGCCATTTACTTGAGTGGCAAAATGCACATACGTTCTTTTGCAATAACACATCCAAGGTCAAAGAGGGACCACCCAACTTTAGCTGAACTCAGCTGAGGTTTCGGGTCAGACCATTGATCTGTGCGTTTCTTATTGATGAGTGGATGATCTGGTCCATCTATGCTCTTTTACCCTGAGCGCTATGATTGATTTTACCTGTATTCTCTCATAGGCAGCGATCAATGCTCACAGCTGATGAGGCTAGGATTACAGGACTGCCCCAGAAAAGCTGCACATTCAATTTCCTCTCTTTCGTTTTTGACCCTCTTACTCATTTTGTGTATTTTGCCCACTTTTCTTTCACTGTGACACCTTGGACCTCATAGGAAAAAATGAAGTGTTGGTGAGGGAGAAAATTACTTTGCAGAGATTGCTTATTGTCTTGCTTTGAATTGACAAAGTGCAATGTCAAATGGGAGGAAGAGTCTCTCTAGAGAAGTGAATCTGTCATTGTAGCTGGATGAGTTGAAAGACTACATCGTGTCTAGCCACAACACAATATGTGGAACGAGCTCAGACATCCATAAAGGCTTGACAAATTTATATTTATGGTCTGCCTATGCATGGGGCCATTTTTCACTTCATAAATGCCAAAGTAAAACACAAAGACTCTCCGAAATATAAATATGACCTTGCAAGTGCTCGAATAAACAATAAGCTGTTTCATTTTCATCTCCAATGCCAAAGGAAAGAGGTTTTCCATCTTCTTCCTGTTCTGTTTGTCATTCGGCCTTTGACCGTTTAGTGTCAAGCTGAGAAGCACGCAGAAATGGAGCACATATCACTGTTGCATATGTCCTGTAAAAGCTCTTAAGCTAGCGTGACGTTGAAACTCTGTGCTATGTGAGAGCTAATCCTGCTCTGAATGCCTACTACTGTTATATCCCTGTGTGCCATGAAAGCCTTTTTTCATCAGGGGAAAGTGAAAAAGTCAGCAAAGTATATTTTTCAATTAGCCGGTTACACAATCACATCAGTGTTATTTATCAAATGAAACCGTCAAAGATGAGCAAACGTAAATATAGCAGGGTCAGTGACCAAAAAAAAAAAAAAATAGAGTAAAGAGAAAAAATAGTTTAAAACACATTATTTGAAATTTTCATAGTCTATATTGTTTATTTTTCATATTTTATCACAAGAAATTTTATTATTTATTATATTATTATATAATATATTATTATCAATTAATTAATAATATTGGGAAAGTTATTTTTATTTTTAGCTATATATTCATGTTTTATTTATATACTGTATAAAGTCGATATATCATAAATATATATCAAATATACATACAGTATATATCATTTTTTTTTTTTTTAGTTATTTGGTATTTTAAGAGAGTTACTGATCTTGACATACAGTTATGAGGGTCTGCAGTGGTCATTTCCTGTTTTATAATTTAATTTTTTTTTTTGGTGTATTTTTTTTCAGCATCTTGGTTGCATCAGATCTACCTTGGTGGATTTTGAAAAACTTTTGGTAACACTTTATTTTAGGGTCTTAATTAGTTGCTTATTAGCATGCATATTACTAGAATATTAGCCATTTATTAGTACTAATTAAGCACATATTGATGCCTTATTCTACATGACCTTATTCTACATCCCTAATCCTGCCTACACTCTTAAAAATAAAGGTGCTTAAAAAGGTTCTTCACAGTGATGCCATAGAAGAACCATTTTTGGTTCCACACAGAACCATTCAGTCAAAGGTTCAGGGGCGGTTCTAGGGGCGGTTCTAGGCCCCCCTGTCAACAAGCTTGGCCCTCCCCTTTGGCCCCCCTAAATTTGGAATCATATTACAGCAAACAATTTTGGGTGATATGCGCAGTTTGTCCTGTAAACTATATGTATATAAAAAGAAAAAAATCACCAGCTGCTAAATTCAAATCTGCGTTCGCTGGCTGGCACAGAGCCAGGGGTACGCACGTTTTTAAAGCGCTGCGCATTATAACCAATCACATACGATTCTGTCGAGTTTATGAATGCAAGGACCAATCAGAGGCGTTCAGATGAGTCATCGCTGAAACACGCTGGTTCGTCACCGCACGCGCTGACTGACAGAATTCTAATTCTTTCATCAGAAACAACAAAGTGAAGAAGTACGAATGTAAGTAAGATATTAATTTCACAGTGTAAACAGCTTTAGAGATTATTATGACAGTTTTTGAGAGTGCTTGAACTCGCTGGACTGAAGTGAAAATGTTCTTTGATATTGTAAACGTTCTTTGCTCTCTTCTTGTACACTGAAAATGTTATAGGCTAATTAATAACTTACAATGTTTTTATTAAATTCACATTAAATACAAAGTCAGTCATATTAAAAGTATTTTATGGGATGACACCCATATCTGATACTTAAGTAAAAAGACAGGCTTTTATGTGTAGTTAATAAATTACAGTATTAGGCTACTTTGCCCATCTCCCATTATAGACCAAAAACATAATATATAAAGGTGCAAAATGCATTTACTTACACATATTTGAGAATTGAGATATTTCATGATATATTTTAGGGATATATCGAATAAAAAACATAAGTAAATAAATAAAACCCCTGCTGAAAACAAAACAAAACAAAACAAAACAAAACAACAAAAAAAAACAATAGACAACATTACAAAATTAGTAATGGTTTCACTGGTTATAATGGGACTTGTATTGGTTTTACTGGAAACTGTAATGGACCCTGTTGGTCTCTACTGCTAATTGGTTGCCTTCTATTGGTGGCTTGTTAAAACCAATAAATCCTAATTGAATATGTCCTAAAACACACTACAGAAAACCATTTTTTAATGGTTAAATTTAGGTTTGTAATGGTATTTGTAGTGTAAACCATTAAAATTTTCTGTGATGGTTTTATTGTTTTTGGTTTTTTTTTGTTTTTTCAGTAGGGACATAAGCCTATATCAGTTATACAGTGGTATTGTGGCTGTTGTGTGTTACATGGCACCCCTTTACTCGTGCCCCCTCAAAAATAATGAGTGCATGATGCCCCTGACACTACAATACAAAATTATTTGTTAAATAAATGAAACATGATGAAATATTTAATTTCTTTATAGAACCATCTCTTTCTTACCTTTTTATAATCTGAAGAACCTTCTTTCGCCACAAAGAACCTTTTGTGAAACAGAAAGGTTCTTCAGATGTTAAAGGTTATTTATGAAACCATTTAGACAAAAAGGTTCTTCTATGGCATTGGGAAGCACCTTTATTTTTAAGAGTGTAATACCTAAACTTAACAACTACCTTACTAACTATTAATAAGCAGCAAATTAGGAATTTATTGAGGGAAAAGTCGTAGTTAATAGTGAATAAGTGTTCCCTATTCTAAAGTGTTACCAAACTTTTTTTTAAAATAAAATATTTCACTGCTTATTTTTCCAAAGAAATAATAATAAAAGATTATCACAAACTATTTATTAATGTTTTCTTCTCAGAAATTTCATTTTTTAAATGATATTAGGGCAGTTGTGTCACTCTCATAACCAAATTAATGTTTTCAAAGTCATTGTAAGTGTTAATGTAAATTTTTTTGAAACAATAGATCAGCACAACACAATGTTGTCATTGACCCAGCGATGTTCCCACAGATCATGGTTTTGAGTTTACAAGAATGAATAATTAGCCTTTACACAGAAGCTAATGTTCATCTTATGCACAAAATGAGCTATTTTGCACAGCCGATCCAGTGAGAAAATATGGTGCAATAAACATTAATAGCTCATGTTTTCTCTTTCGGCAGAAATCCTTGTTGACCACAGAGCGTTCCCTGGAGTTAGGGCAAGAGATGCCCATAAGAGATAGTTTGTCACCGTGAGGAATAGACCAGCTAATGAGCCTTCTCATAATCCTTTGGCTTTGGACTAATGTTGCATTTAAGGGAAGACAATGCATCTTGCTGCATACAGCCCAGCCTCTCTGTCTCATCCTCATTTGAGGGAAGTCATGTAAAAGTCACCGTGCAATTAGCAGCTGTAACAATGAGCGGTGCCGCTCCGTTAAGGTATTTACTAGCTTCAGTGGACATGGAAATTTAACAGTCACGCTGTCAGTGAGAAGAATGACTAGGGCTATTCATTTTTTTCTGAAGATGTGCTGTGTTTCCTGAAGGTCCTTAAATGCATGAATTTTTCATTTCCTTTACATATTGTGACAGTTATGTTTTATTCATATCAAGATTATGAGCTCAATGTCAACTAATTTAAAACTCCTTTCTTCATAATGTACATTACGGAAGGAACATGGAAAAGTAATCAGTCTCAGGAATCTAGAGAAACCCTCTGAGTAAGCATTACGCCAAAGCCCGCTAATCTCATGGTCATAACGTAACAATAACCCCAATCGAATTCGAGCAGTCCCATGGACCCGAGCGAGAAACGATTCATCCTCTTGGCCGAATCCCAGCACGACCTCTTGGCATTTCTCATCCCGACACTTCTCTTGCGACTTCGGCAAGAAATTTGCTCTCTTCAAACCTAACTAATAATGATGGTCCTTAAAAGTCATGCTTCATCCGACTGCATTTGTCTTGACTAGAGAGCGTTGGGTTCCAGTGGACCTCGTTGTTGGCCAGTGGCCCAGAAAAAACATATCCATCCTCATATGCTATCAAAGATGGAAGAAAATCTTACACCGTGAAGAATCTTCTACCTCCTGCTGTTTAAAGCAGCGATACTCTCCAATTTCTGGTGCAATACTGTGACCTCATCAAGACGGTTCACTCCTGTATGTGTGTTTAATGAATATTTATGCCTGGCAACAATCACATCATGAGAATTGCTGTGGACTCTGCCACCGCCAAGCTTGGTTGATCACGTAGACCACAAGCCATCATTTTCATACCTTTTGTCTCACACCTGCTGGGCTCGCTAGTGCCAACTATCCTGTCTCCTCACTGACAGATCCATGCTTGTGTCATGTGAAAGTCACAAGAATCTGACATTGGGTTCAACTGTAAATGTGTCCGTAATCAAGGTTGATTGCTTTGTTTGTCGTCTCACGAGGTTGATTGATTTTGGACTTCTGTGTGTATTTGTTGTTGGAGATTTGATGCACTTGGTGCGCTCGGTTTTAAATTACACTGACAGTTTTCACAGGTAATCAACACATACATAAGTACATGTAGTTTATGCATAGTGCTGTTAGAACGTGTCAAATGCATAATCCCAGCAGGGCCGGAGTAAAAGGAATTATGTTTAATTAGATATAGAGCTGGCACAGAGTGGGAGGTAAGTCCTCTGGTGGATAGTCCCTCTGTCTCTTTCGTCATGTTGGGTGATAATGAGACCCATGGTATTTCATGTTCCATAAAGGTCATTGAAGTTTAATTTGGACATTTCACCACAAATTCAGTGGTGAGTCAGGGGGTCTGAATAACACTCAATTTCAGCTCTCCCATTCCGGTGAAAATTAACTAAATGTAATACCTGGAGAAAGGGATCCTAGCCGGGGGTCATTTTTGCACTTTTCTATGCAACTGATGTGAGAGTTTTATCTTCAGATTTCTTGCTGTATATTTAAGTTGTCTTTAGAATTGAGATTTTAGGCTCTGATGAGCAATCATAATTTTTTTTTTTTTTTTTTTTTTTTTTTTTGTGAGTGTATCTTGTGAAAACAGCTCTGAAGTGTCAGAAAACTGCATGTACCTTTGCATGTACCTTTGCACTATCCACTGGTTGTTAATTGGACGAAGCTGGCAGTCAATTGTGAGATTGTAAGCAGGCTAAATGACTGGAGAAGTCTGGCATACGTCACCAGAGAGAAGATCGAATTATATTTGACTTAAAAGATCAATAACATGCATTTGCAAAACAGATAGGGTGAATTTTCATTTCATGCTAACTTTAATTCACATGGCAAATAAAAGCAAACCGATTGTTAAATAATGATTTATTATGGATTCCTGGGAGATGAACGTTTCTCAGGTGGGTGAGCCTCACTAACTGTGATGTAATGCAACATTTATTTCACCATCTCAATTAAAAACACATATAAATTTCTCCTCCTTGTGCCTTAGTGATTTAGACAGTAATTTTATGAGTGACCCTTCTTAAGGTCTCTTGGTAAAGGCCGATTAGAGGAAAGCAGCTGATCACAGGCTGTTTGGACGTTGTGTTTGGAGCATTTAGGGCCATTATGTTCTTTGGAGTTCAACAATTATTTTTGTAATAAAATAAGGGTTTTTAAAATATGTCATAACATGCATTTTAAAACTTAGATAATGTGGAAATGCAAGGGTGTAGAAATTATCTGAAGAGAGTGGGGACCCATTATGAAAATCTGCATAGATAATGAATATTAATTAGGTGACAGTAACCTGCTGATGCAACGGGTTGGCAGAGGCTTCTGCTTGGTCTTAAAGTAGCTGTTTTAGGTGGCTGCCTTTTTTTCAAGATCTTTACAAGCCCAGTTCAAAGTCTTATTAAAACCATAATTGAGAAATTATAAATACACTTGTATTTAATGGCTAAGGGCATATTTAAAATAGGATAGTCCTTGGGTCATTAATATAAATAGAGCAATTAGCTTGCACCTAATTGGTACATTTTGACTTTTTTCAAAGGCCATACTGGCCAATTGTGCCTGCTGGCCAGGAGAAACCACAGACATATGTAATTAGTAAGATGAAGTTCACGCATTTGTTCTTATAATATATGATACATGAAGCTTTAAAAGTGTTAATTATTACAGATTTTGCTTTTGGCATTAGAATTCTTCAGAAGAAAACAGCATCCATTGGAATCCACCTATACCAAGATCCTGGGAACCATCAAAATAAAGTATTAGCAGATATTAAGCAGACAAACTAGTTGACATAGTTGTGAATGTCGACTATCAAAATAAAGTGTTACAGACTTTCAATAACATGTAAAAATCATACCACTCCACAATTTTGAATGGTAAAATGCTTTAAAAGTTTCCTTATCAAACTGGAAAAGGCCCCTATTTCATGCAGTGACCCTATAACTTGTTCATTAGGGTCCTTGTTCTGGATTTAATAAAGTCACACCTGGATTGACCAACATATATAGAGGATCGATACTTTGAGGTTGAAATGTTGCCTATATGACATGCATTTCAGAAAAGTGTTGCTGACATTTCCAAGTTTCACAGCAAACTGAAAGGATAGAACAGAAAATCCCACAGTTATAGGTTTGATTCCAATGTCCCTGCCTGTTTTATTATTTGATGACAATGGATTACTCTGAAGAACTGAAGGGAAGGGAATGAAACAGTGATTCTCAAGTCTTTCTATCTCTCACTCTCATATACCTTCTTTAACTCTCCGAGCCGAATAAAGCAGAGAGCAGTCTGTATCAGCAGTAATAACCTTGAACATGTCTCTGGCAGCATTAACAGAGTGCGGTCAGGCTTATTTGCGGCTGAGCCGGCTACTGATTACCTTGTCAAGCAACTCTCGATGTGGAGGCTGGTGCCTTGGCAACTTTAAAGGTGTGGGAACGTTCTTGCGACTGTTTTCAAAAATAGCGCAGACAAATTGCCACCTTTGTATTCAGGAAATTGTCAGGCAAATTGGCAGGCTTTGTGTGTTTCTATACTCTTCCATGATGGACGAAGGTAAAGATCAAGTTATAGGCAGTACTTCCATTTATTTATTTATTTTTCTGTAATGCTTTTATGCCTAAATGCTTTAAATGTAGGATCTTAAAATGTTAAAAGTAAAAAAATACAGCATTTATTAACAAAAAGTGTTGGGGTTTGGGGATTTTCTCAGATTTTACATTCATTTTTTTTTAAACATTTTTTTATGTTTTTAAAAAAAAAGGATTTGGACAATAATGATTATACTTTTGTAGTTTAATATGGCTGATCAGCTGGCTTTGACCAAAGGAAACAGATTTCAGGAGCTTAAAAGAAAGAAAAGAGTCTGTTTTTCAGTATCAAAACTGTGAAAACACCAAAAAAATTGACTATTCGGGTATTCATTTCAACAAATTCAGAGATGAAAGAATATGAGATGAAAGAAGTTTGAGATTGAAATAACAAGTCAAAAACAATTTTCATGAAGAAATTGCCAGTAGATTTAACAAATAATTACAAAAAACTGCAAGTAGCACTCTCAGTTATGAAATTTTGAAGTAGAAATACTTAAAGAGTATTTTCTTGTAGAACGTACTCCAAAAATCTGTTTTATTTACAATTTTGAACTTTTTTTTTTTTTTTAACAGTGAAGGCCTTTAAACAAGTCAAATGAAACAAAGTCTGTCCTGCTTTATTTCATATTCGCCTGACCAACTTTACCTAACTTATCATCCTTGAAGATTGGCTTAATTTGTAAACAGTCACTTTCTCTTTCATCCTTTCTCCAAGGAGTCATAATCATCTGGCGGCACACTGTGTGGCTCATGCTCTCTAAGAACTGGGTCAGACTCTCAGTCATGCACTCAGGATTACCTGTGTGTATCTAATTATATTCAGTATGATATATTTACTCGATTTTACTTAAATGACAAAGCCATACAGGCTTCCTTAAGCCCATCATAATTTAAATCAAACAAGTATATGACAAATACAGAACAATCTTGTCGTTTTCTATTTATTCAGTCATTTTACATCAGACTTTCTGCAAGAGTATTCTGAGAGTCTGTCTAGGGGCTGATTTTCAGTGCAATAAAACTGGAAGTATGGTGTGTGAGTGAGAATGTGTTTGGCCAGGGATCCTCTGAAAGGGCTGCAGTGAAATGCATATCATCCGTGACCTTTCATTGGACAGCAGAGAGCCGTGATGTCATTAGCACCTGAGGCAGTGAGGCAGGCTCTCCGTGTGGCCGAGTCGTGTCTGGTTGAGGACAGGCCTGCCACTAATGATGGTGTCTGCCATGCAAAGGTCAACGGAGAGACCACGGGAAGGTTTTTAAAAAGAAAACTTGCACCAAATATATAAATCTGCAGAGTGGTGACTGGGCATTTGAGACTAACTGTATTGTCACACAGCCAGTTTGGAGAACTCTGTCAGTTTAAAATGTTAGGATATATTTTATAAAGAACTGCTTGATGCCTTTTTTGTCGCAGAAACATTTTCACTTGGCTGGGTTCAAAAAAGGACATATAAGTGATAAGAGATTGAGCTATAATCATTTGTATTATATTGTAGGAAGAAAAATGGCTAACAGGCACAATAACATCTTTTTCACAGGCACAATTTTTGTAATTTCCACTATTTTGTCAAGAACTGAAGGATCTACAGTAAGACTATCTGCAATTTCTTTGTAGATCGTGGAGTCTGAAGTGGTTAATTGTTTAGATCTTCATGAAAGCAATAACCAGCTTGCATTCCAATATCAAAATCTAAAGAAACCTAAATAAACTGATCCAAATGTATATCTTATATATAGCTATAACAGTTTGCTAGTTCTTTAATTTGTTATATTTTACTGCATACATGTTCAGATCTTACAACCTCACTGTTATACAGTTTCAATCAAAATTAATCAAAATTGACCTGCAAGACATTTTGCTGCCGAGAACAACATTTTATGACAACAATTCAATAAAGGTACTAGTAAACTATTAGAAAAAGTTTATTAATACACATTTGAGTGATTGTGAGAATGTAAAGTTGATAAATAATTCACGACCCTTACATCTAATCTGATGGCAAATAGTAAGCATATTTTGGCGTGCTATCCTGGGGGAGGGTTCCGAGCACGGAATATAGCCCAAACCCAGAGAACTCCCCCATCCCTAATATGGGATAAAAACAGATTAGGAGTGAGGAGTTGGGGTGGAGGAGGGATGCCAGAAAACTGTCGTAGGACAGAGGTAGGTAGGCTGTATATATATATACACGTTTTGTGCTAGTTAGGATGGTTAGCTAAACGAGTTACACCTGTGCCACTTAGCTGATTATCTGATCGTGCTCCTCCCGAACCTTTTTAATAAAACATAATTAAAAAGAAAATCAAATTGGCTCTAAACATTCATGTACAAAATTATTCAACCCTTGAACCTTGAAAACTGTATCTATAACAATGAGATTAGTTAAACAGACACAGTTTTTCAAATTTCCAGTATTTTGTCAAGAATTGAAAATCTAAAAATCTATATGCTTACTCTATTCTATTCTATTCTGTTCTGAGATATTATAATAATTATAATATATACTATAAATAGTTATACATATAGTTTTATTTCAATTGGTTTACCAAGGCTTGTATTAGTTACACCAAAATGCTGGTGGCGCTCAAAGTCAGTAACTCCAGTAAAATCAAAATAGTAAATTCATACTTGTAAATGTAAAAATGGCATTTATTTTAATGAGTTTGTTCTGGATTACTGACAGGCCATCATATTAGATTGAAAAAGAAGTCAGCTGCCATGAGATGGGTTTCCCTTCGCTGGAACTGAATAAAAGAAACTGTAAGAAGCTACAAATGTGGGAAAGTCTTGATTGTTTTTTTTCTTGGTAAGGAAAAGCAGACTGGGACATGCTCTTCCTGCAGAGCGCTGGGGATGGAGAGAGCGCTAACATCTGGCTCAGTACACTAACAGAGTTAGGAGCTTTTTTTTTTATTCTTTTCAGTGCAAACATGCCTACTTTCTATGTAAATGAGACTCATCTATTGCGCCTTGTTCATAAAAGACTATTGTTGGAATTAACATTGCACTATTATCACTAGGGAAAGCAGAAATATAATTTTCTTACCTGAACATCACCTCACTATGATCTGCTTCAAAAACAAACACGTAATGAAGATGGTTTTATAACATTAAGCACTAAAGTGCTACACTGACGTTAATGAGTTTTAGTCCTTGTAAAGTGAAGACCTTTGTCCTAACTCCTTTGCAAAACTCGAACTTTCCATGAAAGTAAATTCATCTCCAGAGCTAGTTCTTCATGCTTCAATGCTAAGCCAGATTTTCAAAGTGTTTTTACCCGGAAATTTGTGGTCTGAAACCTTATCCTTCTGCAATCTCTGTCACTCAAATCCATGTTGCGACTGGCATATGAGAGAAAGAGCTTATTCGTTTGATTTGCACAATAGAAAACACAATTTCTCTTTCCTTGAGAGGTTGAAATGGCCTGTGATGAAATGGCCCGAACAACAGTTCGAAAAACAAAGACAACTTCTCATCTTGCTCGTGTCAGGATGCATCATGCTCGCTAAATCATCAGACAGAATGATGACTGGGTTGTTGAAATTTCGCAAATGAAAAGTATTGCTGATGAAAATACATCAAGCTTCTCAGATGCAATCTGAACAAACTGCTCACAGGGTGGTGACAGTATTTAGCTAGTGTTATTGCAGGAATAATTTCACCCAGCAGACATTAGTTCTTCAAACAAGCCCAGAGCCTGCCTTATAGTTAAATGCTGTAGAACAACAACTGTTCGCTGATAAGTTAGGAATAATTCCAGGTAGGAATCTCTTTGCTGGTGAACTTTGAGTTTTAATGTCAACGTCAATAACCCATTGCTAGATTTTTCAAGCAGCCTTTAGCTAATTTAGCGTCTACATCAATCCTTAATGGGTTTTCTAGCTTTAAAACCCAACACATTTCATGACCTGAATAACTTAATTCACAAACCATGAACTAATATAGATGTGATCTTATTTTTCATGTGCCAATGCCTCTGCTCAACACTAACCTGACCTGAGGGTTTATATTGAGTCCAAGGCCCTTTTTCTCATTTAGTGTTGTCATAAAATTGTCAAGGTTCCCCTGCAGCGGGAGAACAGGTTGCAGTCTTTTACCCATCTGTTTCTGAGTACCGAGCTCAGCACATTAAGAGGTGAGATATGAGTAACAAGAGCATATCACAGTCTCCAGTGAACCATAGTTCAGGAACACAGAGCTTACCTGAACTCAACTCTTCTCTTCAAAAATAAAAAAGTGTAATGGATATATTTTTTGATCAAATATATCATCATAAGAGAATATATATGGAAGCCTGTTTCCGCCACTGAATAAAAAAGGTAATTGTGACTTTTTTTCTCACTATTCTGACTTTTTTTCACTCGCAATTGTGAGTTTAAATCTTGCAATTCTGACTTTTTTTCTCAGAATTGCGTGATATAAACTCCCAATTCTGAGAAATGAAGTCAGAATTGTGTGATATAAACTCGCAATTGCAAGCTAGTCAAAATTGTGGGCTATAAACTCGTAATTCTGAGAACATATCAGTCTTTTTTCCCCTCAGAACTGGACTTTATAACTCACAATTGCAAGCTTATATCTCATAATTCTGAAAAAAAGTCAAAATTGCGAGATACAAACTCGCAATTGCGAGTTATAAAGTCAGAATTACGAGTTTATCTAAATTCTGACTTTATTTCTCACAATTGCAAGTTTATATCCTGCAATTCTGAATTTATATCTTGCAATTCTGACTTTATAACTTGCAATTGTGAGTTTATATCTCACAATTCTGAGAAAAAAAAGTCAGAATTGCGAGATGTAAACTTACAATTGTGAGAAAAAAAGTCAGAATTGTGAGATTAAAAAAAACGTCTCGGTTACGTATGTAACCCTCGTTCCCTGAAGGAAGGGAACGGAGACGTCACGTCGGATGACCGACGAAATTGGGATCTCGCCAGAGAGACCAATCCACTTCGAGTGTAACTAAACGAGCCAATGGACATTGGCATGCGATTATTGCATCCAGCTGCCGCTGATCACAGCGTGAGCATAAGAGGCAGCTGATGCACCGCATCAATTATGTTTTCGCTGAGGAGCCGAGCCGGCGACCCGGCAGCTCAGCGGTGGTACAGCGACTGTGGCGACGGGACGTGACGTCTCCGTTCCCTCCTTCAGGGAACGAGGGTTACATACGTAACCGAGACGTTCCCCTTTCAGTCGGTCACTCCGAGTCACGTCGGATGACCGACGAAATTGGGATCCCTACCAAAGCGCCACAGGAGCTGCCCCTTCCAGTGCCCTGTGTAGGGCTCCTGACCCTTCCTATAAGGCAGACGATAGGACCGGGCTCTACACAGAGAAGGTCAACTACTGGTGTTCCTTGAGCAACCCAAACAGTAGGACTAGGATAACACTGGGAAGCGTGCCCTTCCACTTGGAAGAGGCACACTGCGGAGTCACCTCCTCCCAAAGGGGGTTTAAGTGACATTCAAACATGTGAAGTAACCCAGAGGGCCCTTTTGCACATGGAAGTCTCTGAGATGGCTCAGGCTGCATCTTTAGAGATGGCAGAACGTGGTCCGCCAGGGGAAACACGGCTCTAATAAGAATACCGTGGAATACACATATGGGATCCCGACAGGGTCTCTCATATGGGCACTAGCCTCGCACCAGTTTTCAAGAATTCATTGGCTGAAGGCCTGGCGCCGGACGCTCCGCCGTGTCCGGACGCCGGAGTGCTGGAGGACTCAACAGGGTTTGCCTGGTTAAGGAACTCTCTGGAGAATTAGGCGTAAGGACGCCGCAAGCCGACTCTGAGCCGGCCCTCTCAGTGCCACTACCCGTTTGAGGTGAGAACACAGGAGGAAACCGGTTCGACACGTAGGCTATAAAACCTAGCGAACGTGTTGGGAGTCGCCCAACCCGCAGCTCTACAGATGTCTGCTAGCGAGGCACCACGAGCCAGCGCCCAGGACGATGCGACACCCCTAGTGGAGTGAGCACGCAACCTGAGCGGGCAGGGCACACCTTGTGCTTCGTAGGCCAAGGTGATGGCATCCACTATCCAGTGGGCCATCCTCTGCTTGGAGACAGCCTTCCCCTTCTGCTGTCCTCCGTAACAGACAAAGAGCTGTTCTGAGGTCCTGAAGCTCTGAGTTCTATCCACGTACTGACGCAGTGCGCGTACAGGACAGAGCAAAGCTAGGGCTGGGTCTGCCTCCTCCAGGGGCAGCGCTTGCAGGCTCACTACCTGGTCCCTGAAGGGCGTGGTAGGAACCTTGGGCACATAGCCGGGCCGGGGCCTCAGTGTTGCACTGGAGTCAGCCGGCCCAAACTCAAGGCACGATTCGTCGACCGAAAATGCCTGCAGGTCCCCCACCCTCTTGATTGAGGCCAATGCAGTCAGGAGTAGGGTTTTCATAGAAAGAAACTTCAACTCGACTGACTGCAATGGCTCAAAGGGGGCAGTTTGTAGGGCTCTTAGCACCAAAGCCAAATCCCAAGAGGGAAGGGAGGGAGGCCTCGGAGGATTTAACCTCCTGGCCCCCCTAAGAAACCTGACGACCAGATCGTGCTTCCCCACCGACCTCCCCTCTATGGGGTCGTGGTGGGCAGAAATAGCAGCAACATATACCTTAAGGGTGGAGGGGGACAGCCTACGCTCCAACCCTTGTTGCAAAAAGGAAAGCACGGCTCTGATCGAACATCTCCGGGGGTCCTCCTGGTAAGAGGAACACCATTCGACGAACAGGTTCCACTTCAGCGCATAGGCCCGTCTTGTGGACGGTGCTCGTGCTGAAGCGATAGTGAGCGCTACCTCCTGGGGCAGGTCACCTAGAACCTCCGCGTCCCGTCCAGGGACCACACATGAAGTTTCCACAAGTCTGGACGCGGGTGCCAGAGGGTGCCCCGTCTCTGAGAAAGCAGATCCTTCCTCAGAGGAATCGGCCAGGGAGGGGCTGTCGCGAGGAGCATGAGTTCCGGGAACCAGGTCCTGTTGGGCCAATATGGAGCCACTAACAGGACCTGCTCCTCGTCCTCCCTGATCTTGCACAATGTCTGTGCTAGCAGGCTCACTGGGGGAAACGCATACTTGCGCAAGCCCTGGGGCCAGCTGTGTGCCAGTGCATCCGTGCCGAGCGTTGCCTCGGACAGGGAGTAGAACCACTGGCAGTGGGTGGTTTCTGGAGATGCAAACAGGTCTACCTGAGCAACTCCGAACCGACTCCAAATCAGCTGGACCACCTGGGGATGGAGTCTCCACTCCCCAGGAAGTGCCGCTCGAGACAGCTCGTCGGCCGCCTGATTGAACACTCCTGGGATGTGGATGGCACGAAGGGACCTCAGATGCTTCTGACTCCAGAGGAGGAGGTGGCGGGCGAGTTGCGACATGCGACGGGAGCGCAAACCGCCTTGCCGGTTGATATAGGCAACGGTCGCAGTGTTGTCCGTACGGACCAGAACGTCCCTGCCCCAAAGGCGCCCTCTGAGGCGGCACAGGGCAAGGCGTACTGCCAGCAACTCGAGGCAATTGATATGCCAACGCAGAAGGGGGCCCGTCCAACCCCTGATACTGCGTGCCCGTTGTACGTGGCACCCCAGCCGGTGGCCGAGGCATCCGTGAATACCACAGCATGCCTGGATACCTGCTCCAGGGGCACTCCTGCCCGAAGGAACGAAGGATCTGACCACGGGCTGAAGGTCTTGCGGCAGGCCGGTGTAATCTGAACCCGGTGAGTACCGCGTTTCCACGCCCACCTCGGGATTCGATCATGGAGCCAGTGCTGAAGCGGTCTCATATGGAGCAGACCGAGCGGAACTATGGCCGCAGCTGCAGCCATATGCCCCAGGAGCCTCTGAAAGAGTTTCAGTGGGACCGCTGTCCTGCCTGATAAAGTCTTGAGGCAGTTCAGCACCGACTGAGCACGTTCCTGGGTGAGGCGTGCTGTCTGGTTGACCGAATCCAACTCCATGCCGAGAAAAGAGATCCTCTGCGTTGGCACGAGTTTGCTCTTTTCCCAATTGACCCGAAGGCCCAACTGGCTGAGGTGCCTGAGCACCAGGTCCCTGTGTGCGCACAACAGCTCTCGAGACTGTGCAAGTATGAGCCAGTCGTAGAGGTAGTTGAGAATGCGCACACCCCGTTGTCTCAGGGGAACAAGGGGCCGCCTCTGCGACTTTGGTGAAGACACGAGGCGAAAAGGGACAGCCGGAAGGGCAGGACCTTGTACTGATATGCCCGACCATCGAACGCGAATCGCAGGAATGGCCTGTCTCGCGGGAGAATCGAAACATGAAAGTACGCGTCCTTCAGGTCGATTGCTGCAAACCAATCTAGGGGACGGACGCATCCAAGAATGCGTTTCTGCGTCAACATCTTGAACGGCATCTTGTGAAGTGCACGGTTCAAAACTCGCAGATCCAAGATCGGTCGTAACCCACCGCTTTTCTTGGGCACAATGAAGTAAGGGCTGTAAAACCCCGACCTCATATCGGCTGGAGGGACCGGCTCTATTGCATCCTTCGCCAGTAGGACTGCAATCTCCGCGAGCAAGACAGGGGCATCGACGGCTTTGACTGAAGTGTACCGGATGCCCCTGAACTTGGGGGGGACGCCGGGCGAACTGAATCGCATAGCCGAGTCTGATGGTCCGCAGGAGCCACCGGGACGGGCTGGGGAGCGCTAACCAGGCTCCGAGAGACCGCACCAGCGGGGCCAACGGGCCCACCGACATGCCCGCGGTGGGGCAGCGAGGTGGAACACAGGGACCGGCCCCAGGGCCTGTGACGGCCTGGCCTGTGACGGCAGGGGGCGGGGTCTGGGTGTGTAGTGTAGCACTCACCTGATTTCTCCTCGCATGGGAGGAGACACAGGAACCCGGCTTGAGGCTTGTGACAGCCCGGCGTTTGACGACTTGAAGCGGGGACTGGAGTGCTACTGCCCTTACCTGGTTCCACGAATGGGCAGAAGGGGTGCTCTTGGGCAACCACCCGCTGCCTGCTGGCGAGAGAGGAGGAGGGAAGTGATCCTGTGATGCACGGATCACCACTCTCCTCCTCTTGAGACCCGGAGATTGAGGAGACCGCTCTTTACTGATGTTTTGGGTACCGCTGGCTGCTGGGCCAGCGGCGGAACAAAATGAACAAAAGATACTCCACCCGGCCCTCCTCCGGGGGAGGGAGTGGTGCAGTCACCATCTCCCGATGAGCAGTCTCCTCCATCTCTGGGTCGCCCGTCTCAGGGCCTCTTGCACTTGCGCTTGCCGCCAGGTTTGGCGGGGGCCTGGACGGGCTGGGCGTCCTGCCTGCGACCGGCTCCACGACGCTGCCTGGTGAAGGCTGCTGCGGCTGCGCGGGAGCGGGGACGGCCGCAGGGGGCGCCCACGGCGACGAGCAGGCTGAGTGGCTGCAGCCGGGGTGGAAGCAGCAGGTTTCCTCCGGCGCATGATGTGTTTGCCTCAGTCTGCTTCTGGGCTGCCGAGAACTGCTGGGCAAAGCTCTCGACAGCGTCGCCGAAAGGGCCGGTCTGTGACACGGGAGTACCTTCTCCTGCCCCGTCATGTCAGCGAGACACAGCCAGAGATGGCGCTCCTGGACATCGCACAACCCAGAGACTGTGCGGTCACCTTCGTCACTCGTAGCGCGAGGTCCGTCGCAGCACGCAGCTCATGTAGAACCGCCAGGTCGTGACCACCCTCGTGCAGGTCTTTCAGTGCTTTGGCCTGGTGGACCTGCAGCAACGCCATAGCGTGGAGGGCGGAAGCCGCCTCCCCACAGGCTCTACAAGCACTGCCAGTTAGACCTGACGAATACTTAGAGGCCCGTGAGGGGAGACACGGATCACCCCGCAGGGTGGAAGCGGCTGTTGGACACAGTTGCATGGCCACAGACCGTTCCACCGAGGGGATGCCCGCATACCCCAAAGCGGCTCCACCATCGAGGGTGGTGAGAGCGGAAGAACTACAAGATGTGTTTCGGGCAGTGAAAGGTGCCCTCCACAATCTTGTCAGCTCCTCATGCACTTCCGGAAAGAATGGCACCGGAGGGGGGCGCTGAGAACCAGCGCCACCCCCACCGAGGAACCACTCGCCCAGCCTCGAAGGATCGGGACACGGTGGCTTTTTAGGATTCCACACGAGCCCGACATTCTCGGCGGCCCGGGAAAGCATAGCCGTCATCTCTGGGTCTGGCACGGACAACGCTACCACACCCGAAGGGGGCAACGCAGCCGGGTCGTCATCCCCGGAGAGAGAGGGCCCGCCCTCCGATGCGGTGATCGACATCTGGTCGTCAGAGGGGGCACCGAAGGAAACGCGTGGCCAGCGCGCTCCTTCGGCAGCTCCACCGGCTGCGGAGTGCTTGAGGGGTGAGGAGCTCCACTTGGGGAAGCCCTCACCGTAATCCTCAAATCACCTCTAACTCCACCGGATCCAGTGTGCACGCCGGATCACGGCAGGCAGAGGGACTCTGCCATGTTTGACATAGCAGAGTCGCACTCCGAGATGGTCATGTCCCCGCAAGAAGAACATGAACCATCCACGAAAGCCACCTCAGCGTGCTGAATGCCCAGACACGTGAGGAAGCGATCGTGACCGTCCTGAGGCGCCAGGAAACGACCACACCCAGAAACGCACGGGTGAAAAGACATCTTTAAAAAGACGCGATCACCCGTGTTGCTCTTTTAGAGAAATTGCTCTTTCAGAGAAATGCTCTTTTAGTGCTGAAGCACGCAGGGGAGCTGGCCACCGCACACTCCTAGTGTGGCTGTCAGCAGGAAGACGATCTTTCTCTCCCGGACACCGTGACCACCGCTGCCGCGCCGTAACGCCCGCACTCGCTCGCAGAACACTCTCTTGGAAGGGAGAGCAGTAGCTTTAACCACTACCGCTCGGCTCCGAAGCGAAAGGATAATTGATGCGGTGCATCAGCTGCCTCTTATGCTCACGCTGTGATCAGCGGCAGCTGGATGCAATAATCGCATGCCAATGTCCATTGGCTCGTTTAGTTACACTCGAAGTGGATTGGTCTCTCTGGCGAGATCCCAATTTCGTCGGTCATCCGACGTGACTCGGAGTGACCGACTGAAAGGGGAACATTACTTTTGAAAAAAAAAATAAATAAAATTATTCAGTGGTGGAAATGGGCTTCCATAAATATATCATCAGCATAAGAGACTTTTCTCCAAAACTTCCATCTTCAATCTTTTGAATGGTCGGTAGGATTTAAAAAATGTTTTATGTTCAAAAATACAGTAAAACCAGTAATTTTCAACAGACATTACTCTGGTCTTCAGTGTCACATGGTCTTTCAGAATATATTTATATGCTTATTTTGTGTTCAAGAAACATTTCTTATTCTTATTCATGTTGAAAGCAGTTTGAATATGACTTTATACATTTTACACTGGCAAGAATCTGTCAATTACAGTAGAACTTTATTCATTACTCATTTTAAAATGCAAATAATGACATGAATACAACTAGAAGGCATCTCTATGTTTTTTTTTTCAGTTTCTGAATTAATGTCAGGATGCTACAACTGTTCTGACATCGTAATGAAGAAAAAAATCTTAAATGAATAAATAAAAATCTTAAAAGAGTTAATTATTGTTTTTTTTTGTTAATAAATAAAAGTTATATTGAAACATTTTATTCGAAAGTAATAATTTTCTCTATGTTTTCAAGGTTTAAATAGATTTTTTTTAAAACATATTTTTCATTTTATTTAATTATGGCACTATTATTTGTCATTGTCCCCATTAACAGTGAACATATTGTAGCATTTTGTGTTATACAGGAGCTGTGGCTTAAATAAAGGGCAATGTTGTAAGCTCTTTATTCTTAATTACATTTTTAATTATTAACTGTAACATTTAGATGATGATTCAAAGCATTTCATTATTCTTAATTATATCTTACAGGTTTGCAATAAATTTGCAACAACTATATGTTCTTCTCCCTGACCCTGATGGAAGAGCTCTACATGCTCAGTGACTTTGGAGTGAAGTACGGTTGGATTGAGACAGCAGAGCATGAAAATTACTTTCCCCAGGCTCAAGGGTAGGCAGAAAGAAAAGAAACGGAGAGGATGTGTAAGCCACGTCGGGCCTCTCTGCTCTGCAGGATAGGACGCTTCAGTCAGGGAACCAGAGCAGCAGGAAAAGTCACAGCGAGACATGTCTACAAGGCACTTACGACTGTCATGAGCACTTGATTAACATTGTATTTGATTGCAGCTGTTTGCTAACAAAGGTTCAGCAAAGGGGATTTGCATCATCAAAAGAAATGACATCAATATGACCCCTGGCAACAGAACTTGAAATATACCTGGTGATTCTGATGGTAGAATTATTTATTTATTTAGATACACAGAACATACTGTGCTACAGGGAATGAAGACAGATATGGGATTGTTGGGGCCTTTCCAGGAGTATATATAAATATTAATTTAAAAAAATTATTTTATTAATATTAATTTAAATATTAATTTATGACGGTTTTTATTATCGGTTTCACGGAAGAAAGAGGAAAATACTGTTCTGGGACGGCATGGTGAGTTTCTCAACTGTTGTATTTCTCTGAACTAAGTTAACGTTACGTTTAATAGTTGGATAAAAGCTTCTGCTGTTATTGATTAAATGTAAATTTAATACTGTTTAAAGAACTGGCAGCCTCAGATCAGAACTTCGTAAAATAACTTACATATTGGGAATATTTGTTACTAAAATTAAACCATTTTGTGTTAGTTTAATAATATAATGTTGTTGGCAATATTAACTAAAATAAATATTGGTATCAATTAATTTATTGATATTACACTGAGCTGAATTTACGTACTAATGATAAAAAAAATAGTAGCCTACTGGAAGCTCCATAGACATTAGTCAGCCTCAGACAACTGTATTTAAAGCAATTATATGACCGTCTTTGAATTCCAGCGCTATTTTAATTCTTCTAATTTTATTACACCCTTGGTTGTTAAGCATCTCTTGGTATGCAGTGAGAATCCCAGCTAAACTTCAATTAGGTTTACAAGATTCTGTGTGCTTGGTCTATCACCTGCTTACCGCTGTGTGATGTAACCCTTTATCCTTTAGTGAGGAGAATTTGTATTCCACGAGTCCTCTGAGGTGTTCTGTAGTTTTTATTGAGAGAGAGAAAAAATAGAAATCTCACAGGAGCTCATTATGTCAAACCTGATATCTTCATCTCTATCTCTGATGCCCCCTGAGGAAATTTTCCACATAGAGTCTCATGTATATTATCACTATGCTGGTTTGATCCTGTTACGCTGGGATATTATTTGAAGCACAGTTGACTCCATCAATATTACATCAGACAAAAAGATCACATACAAAGTCTATCCACATCAAAATGTACCTCTCACTGACAAATATTTGAATGTCACCCTTTTCCGAATTTCCGAATTTTCCTGCCCCGCGTACATGTACTCCGTGAATTATAGGGTTTTATAAAGGTACAACAGATCTGATTGGCATCCAACTGGTTGTTTTTCCTGCTTCTGATGGCAGGCATGTGGTACAGGTCCTTCAGAGGTTAGGGATCTAAAGAACAGATGAAATGAAACTATTCTCAGAGGAATTCCCGGTAACACCTGCTTTTTCATGCCTGCCCATGCAGTGTGGTTAGTGAGAAAACGATACTGCCTGACCAGGCTTGTACCACTGCAAAAGACCCATTGTGCTCAGTCAGGGGTTCTCAACCTTTTTCAATCTACCAACCTTTGTCAAATCATTTATAAAGAGATAATCCCCCTTCCTCTCACCCCCCAAAAATAACATTCTGTCATCATTTACTCACCTTCATGTCATTCGTTCTTTTATGTTCCATAGAAGAAAGAATGTAATACAGGTTTGGAATGACATTTTTCCTGCCCACAATTTTCATTTTTTGGTAAACAATCTTTTTAATTCTTGCCAGGCTGCGACCAGTGTACAGTAAGAGAGTTTAACGGCAGAAACAGTCACTTGTTCTATGGATGATTTTTTTTTTTACATCCATTGATGTTATATATCTGCTTTTAAGCCTTGTGAACATGATTCTATGGTTTTCTGTGATATATGTATATTCTGCACTGATATTGCAAATTCAGCTGATTTGTCACCGAGATAATGTTATCCAGCTCTATCTGAATGACTGAGTGTAGGTATTGTCTAAATTTTAAAAATGCCTCAGAAGCATTTTATAAGAATGTGAAAAAACTCCAAACCAATCAGTAATGTTTTGCGCAATATCACTGTTTATCAGCAAAAGTGTATTAGTGATTATGGCTGTATAATTTCCAGCTTTTAGAGTATTTTTGTTTTGTTAAAAAAAGTTTTAATTAAGAAATGGAAAAATATTTATAAAAAAGTAACATTTAATAAAAAAAAGTAGAAATATTTGTAGCAAAATCATTGCTACAAATAAAAATAAATCATGTATTTGTGGTGCAGCCAGTGAAATTCAGAATTTCTGGTTCGGCAAAATTGTTGAGCACTGGTAGATCTAACCTTTGTCTATGAAAATTGTGCTCTTTTAAATAATAATATAGCATAGAAATCTCCCCCAGCCCCATCAGCATCTTTGGCAAGCCCATTTTATTTTCTATGCCATGCTCTGTGATTTGGAACTGGCTGATGGAAATGAGAATGACTGAAAAACAAACATTGCATTAGACTATTTGGGCTTGAGTGAATCATAAAGATTCAATAAAGCATAACCGAGAGCTGCTGTTTTGTGTTCCTGGCTCATGACAATACTGGCATATTATATTTCAACATTAGCCTTAGAATCACATGGAATCACCTTGGTAGTTCCATCGCCTTCGCAGACGTTCTCATTACACCGGACCACCTAGCTCTCAAGTGTTGGCAGATAATTGTTTAAGAGCTCTCTCCTTTACCTGACAGACCCATTAATGGTTCCATTTACAGTGAATGGGCCATTCAGCCCAGTCAGAGCTCATAGAATGAGCTAATGCCACACTTTATTCAACAAGTACAGCAACCCAATTTAATTTCTGGTGCTGTTGGCCACCAAGTGGTTCCTCTCTTGCCTGAGGAGAAAGTCTTGGACACCTAGACCTGTCAGTTCAGCACTCACTTCAGCCCTTTTCTTCATGTTTCTTTTTTCAGCATGCTCAGGAGGAAGGTGAAGGTCGAGCAGAGGCTAATGATGCTTCAACACAGAATGTTCTTTGAGATCAGGCTCCTCGACTCGCAGCCTGGCAGCCTCTGATTATAACAGTGATGGCTGGACAAGCGAAGGAATTGCTGGAATTGTGCTTATGGAGCAGAACAGAACGTTTGGAGATGTTTTCAGCATGTGATCAGTTAAAGAAGTTTCCTTCCTCGAAAGACCTTGAGTGTGTCTGTGGAGGACAGGTAGGGTGGTGGTTGCTGCTTGTGTTGGTAGAACTACTGAGGAAGCTCTCAGCTGACAGTTCTTGTTTGATATGAAGGGGCTCTTTTAAGTGTTTGAAGTTTGTTTTTGAAGTTGGTCGAGTTCACCTATTCACTTTGCAATAAAGTAACTGAGGTTAACCCTTATCGACTGTTTCCTTTTGGAAAGTATAAAATGTTTGTCCCTGAAAAAAAAAACTAGACAGACGAGAAAATATATATATATATTTGAAAAATGCTGCCAACAGCTAAGCACTTATTATGTTTGAACTTGAAAGTCCTTTTATAAAATGCTGTAAGGTCACTTCACTTCAGAAAGCATCAAATATTAATCAAAAACCATTCATAATTGTGTTAATTCACATTCTGGTCAGTTCTTTGTATGGTAAAAAACCCTACCAACTCTTCCCTTAAATTTCCTGTTTTTCTTTTAGTTTTGTTTTTTGCTGGTAAGATGACTTAATTCTCTGCAAACAGCCTTGCTCTTAGCTGCTCTCTCATTTAGTGGTATTTCTGATGAAATAAACAGAGTTAAATTGATTCCGTCAGCCAGTTATAACGTTTCATTACGGACAGTGTCAGCATAACTGCAGGCAGTCTATTCCATTCTGCATAAGCTGCTCTTCAATTAAAAATATACATTTTTTTGCAAGACATACTTAAAGATAAGTGTTATTCATTATCAAATTCAAACACTGAAGAGCAGGTGCTGACCTGAGAATGCATAACACACACGCACACTACCATTCAAAGGTTTGGTGTTGGTGAGATTTAAATATTTTTTAAAGAGGTGTCTTTTGCTCACAAACACTGCATTTATTTTATCAAAAATACAATTATACAGTGAAATATTATTACCATTTAAAATAAATTTCCATTTTAATATATTGTAAAATGTAAGTTTATTCCTGTGATTGTAAAGCTTAAAGGGATAGTTCACTCAAAAATGAAAATTCTGTCGTTAATTACTCACCCTCATGTTGTTCGAAACCCGCAAGACCTTCATTCATCTTCAGAACACAAATTAAGATATTTTTGATGAGATCCGAGAGCTTTCTGACCCTCCCATAGACAGCAAGAGTACTACCACGATCAAGACACAGAAACGTAGTATGGACATCATTAAAATAGTCCATGTGACATCCATGGTTTGATCATAATTTTACGAAGCTACGAGAATACTTTTTGTGTGCAAAGAAAACAAAAATAACAACTTCATTCAACAATTCGTCTCCTCGGCATCACCCTTGAGCGCCATTTTGGAGAGTATCAGGATGCATGCGTGCGCTTTGAGCTTAACTTAAACAACGTAAGCGCGTGGTGCTGATGACACAGAAGATGCATGCACGCGCTTTGATCGGAACGTAAACATGAGTTGTTTACGTCTAATTCAATGCGCGCGCATGCGTCCTGATACATTCCAAAATGGTGCTCTAGGAGACAAACTGTTGAATAAAGTTATTTTTGTTTTCTTTGCGCACAAAAAGTATTCTCGTAGCTTCGTAAAATTATGGTTGAACCACTGATGCCACATGGACTATTTTCCCAATGTCCTTACTACATTTCTGTGCATTTATCATGGTAGTACCCTTGCTGTCTATGGGAGGGTCAGAGAGCTCGTGGATCTCATCAAAAATATCTTAATTTGTGTTTTGAAGATGAACGAAGGTCTTATGGGTTTGGAACGACATGAGGGTGAGTAATTAATGACAGAATTCTCATTTTTGGGTGAACTAACCTTTTAATGTTCGACAGGCATTGCTCCAGTTTTTAGTGCCTAACTAAACAAAACTACAAGCCTATTTTGTGCCCACTTATTTCGAGAATTTGAGAGAAAATGGTTGTTGTCTCAAGGACAAGTCACAATGCTAATCATTTCATTCTGGTTATGCAAGAGTACAGTCTTTGTCGTGAAATATTAAAATAATGATTGAGCAATGACTCTCTCAACTTCTTTCAAATAGAAATCTGTATGAAAAACGCAGCAGGCTGAGGCATGCAGGTCAAAAATGCATCACGCCATCCTTTATGTTCTTCATCCCATGTGAAGACAACACCCCTCCCTCCTCTTCTTCATCTTTTGATGAGACAATAGCGTTCTTTTGTTTTCCTCTTGTATGTGGAACAGCAGTCCTGACAGGCTTTGTCTCTTCTGTATCTCTTATTAACTCAGCCATGACTTTTTTTTTTTATGTACTATCCTACTTCAAAGCATTGCATAGTCAACACTCGGGGAGCGAGAGATGGGATCAATGGCGTCAATCCACTACCTTGTTTATTACCATAAATGTCAGCCGGCCGCTTCATCCTCAGCTGTCCTTTAGCTTTGGCTGACAAAAATGTCAAATGTATTTATGACAGTCATTACAATCAGATGATTCTTAGTGAAGAGTAGAACATAGTAGATTTAGTAGGAAAATAACAGTATTTTAAAATAAAGTGTTTTCTTTTATATGCAATTTCAGTAAATACTTACAGCCAAAAAGAACAGTGGCAACTTATGAACAACCTGGGTCCTTGACTGAGACTGAATATTGAGTGAGCACTGAGATATATAATACTCATATTTTATGGATTTTGAAAGGTCAGAGCACTTAAAGGTGCGCTCAATCATTTTTGTCCTCATTAAAAAGTTTTACAGTTGAAGAAATGATTAGTACTTTTGAAAAATACCTTTAAAATGATGGACATGACACTCACATGAGAGGAAGGCTCAGTACTCTTTCAACATATCAATAGCCTTAAAGCTGATTTGTTTTACATGAAGTGAATCGTTTTCTCTCATATACATGATCATTCAATGATTTGCGCTTAGTAAGATATTTTGTTTGTTATACCTGCCAAGGCAAAAAATGTTTTTTTTTTTTAATCAAAACTACAGTAAAATAGCAATATTGTGAAATATTATTGCAGTTTAAAGTAACCTAACTTTTCTGTTAATATATTTTATATCATAATTTAATCATGTGACGCAAAGATTTTCTAAGAATTTTCAGAAGCCAGTCACATGATCCTTCAGAAATCATTCTAATATGCTGATTTAAGTGACTTCTTATTATCAGTGTTGAAAACAGTTGCTTAAAGGGATAGTTCACCCAAAAATGAAAATTCTGTCATTAATTACTCACCCTCATGTCGTTCCAAATAGGGCTGCACGATAAATCACATGCGATATTTAATGCGCATCTTGTCAGTAAAGCCGGTTCTGTAATCAGCGGTAAATTTCCATCTCGTGCATGATTTCACATGGAGCAGCATTTACTACACAGAGCCGTTGTTCACTGACAAGCTGCGCAAATCCACGTTCATTATCAAAGTGGTTTTGTGCAGCTTGTCAGTGAACAACGGCAGTAAGGACATTGTTAAAATAGTCTGTGGTTCAACCATAATTTTATGAAGGTACAAGAATACTTTTTGTGCGCAAAGAAAACAAATATAACACATGCCACACATGCATCATGGTACTCTCGTGAACGTGCGTCGTTTAACGATTTCATTAAAAATATCTGAATTTGTGTTCTGAATGAAGTTCGGGTTTGGATCGAGGGTGAGTAATTAATGAAAGAATTTTCATTTTTGGGTGAACTAACCCTTTAATGTTTTTGTGGAAACCATGATGTTTTTGGTGTCATTCTTTGACAGCTTAAAAGAACAGCATTTATTTAAAATAGAAATCTTTTTGCTGTCACTTTTGATCATTTAATGCATCCTTGTTGAATAAAAGTAGTCATTTCTTTCAAAAGAATATAACTGATAACATACTTTTAACTTGTAGTGCGAGTGTGTGATTTTTAAACATTTTTCAAAATTGTTATTCATTTCTTTGTAGAACTTTTTAACTTGGGAAAAATTACCAAGCGCACCTTTAAAAACCATGCTAAGTAAATACTGAGTATGAGCTAATATCCTTAATGTATTTGTCAGAACCCCTCAGCTGAAATAGCTGTCAAACCAGGCAGTTTATGAACATTTCTGTGCTTTCGCATCTACTTGCCTCAAATTGGCTTCTGCTTTGCATAAGTGTTCCAGTTCAGCCCACTCTGCACATGCATAATGAGAACCTCTAAAATGCATAAATCGAATTTGTTCCCCTCGCTTGCTGCAGTTTTGCATGTGGCATTGGGTTGACAGCCATCCACGTATGCTTGAGGCCAGCGGTTGTTAGAGTTTCCAGCATCGTCAGTAATGCTGAGGGGAAGCTATTTTGCTAGTCTTCAGGGGTCTGTTTTAACAAGAGCAAAGGGACCACTTTTTTGAGCGAGTTCTCTTATGGCTACTTTGTAAGGGTGCCAGTTACTGAAAACTCAGACATGGATAAACTCAGCATGGAGTCAATATCACCTGGATTTTGTAGCCTGCCTGTTTTTGATTCTGTTTGAGTATTAAAACTTCAGAGTGGTAAACCAAATGTCACCAGAGGCAGGCTCTCAATAGGCCGGTGAATTTCACAGTGATGGGGACATTCTGCTCGGACATTAAAATGCTGAAAGGAATATTTTTACGACATAAACGCACACAAACAAATGCAACACATTCAATCAGAACCGCCCGCTCCCCCATCTGCACACACACACACACACACACACTGAACATAAGGGGAAACCTTGTTTACACACTGCTTTGCATCAGCAGCTTTCTTTAAACTTCAGTGAGTTGATGAACACAGTTATATGAGAATATGGCGGCCCCGGTGCTCCAGAGCATAATTGCCCACAGCTGTGAGAGCCGTGTAAAGCAACGCTGTTGTCTGTACTGAGTGGCACTTTTGAGATGCCGATTCTAAATTGCAGGCAAAATTAGGGATTCATTCACATTTTAATCAACATAAAGCACTCATCAGTCACACTAAAACTTTGGGCCATCATTGCAGTTTCTTGGTAAGCTTTTCTGTATAGCAAATAAAACCAGCATGGATATTGATAATTAGAAGAGGGTTTTAATGATAAATGTACCCACATATGTGCATAAATGCACTTTTGTCCTTTGAGTTTTCAGAAATAAATATTTTTGAAATATACTTGCAATTCACTTTATAAAAAAGTATCTTGACTACATCAAACAATATAAACAAATACATTACAAATACAAAAAAGTGTTAACTTGTTATACAGTATACAGTTTTTTTTTTTTAAAACTGAACATTTTTATTCTAAAATTAGACCATTTTAACCAAAAAAATTGATTTTTATGAGTAAAAATATGCATTTCTTAAAGCATTTACAGATAAAATTAATATTAAGGCAACATGTACACACAACTTACATTTGTTTTAGAAATATTCACATTGGTTATTTTTGTTTTTATGTACATTGGAGTGATTTATGTAAAGTTTTATAGGGCTTTGTTAATGTTTATTAAATCAGTGGATCACACATTGAATATTAATAATTTTTTTAATAATAATTTATAATTTTATGACATGTACAGTTAAGAACTGTGAACTATACTGTCACGAAAATGTCACCCTGTAACATTGCCACTGTATTTATTTACTGAAGTTAAATTTTAAAGTTGTTTTACTATAAACACATTTAGTATGTATATTACACTAACACGGTTGTCTAATTTGCTCATGTTCAATTGTTAAATGATGTTCATTCCTCTATTATAGAGATACCTCTGCGACATGCTTGGAAGAACAAATATCTTTAGTTTAATTGGCATTTAAACAGAGATTGGCATCAATTACTCTCAGCGTGTATCACGTAATGAGCGCACCGACCCATGGTTTTGTTCTGGTTGGCCACCCACTAGAGAAGGAACCACATGTTTGACGGATGTGTGAGAGGGACCGTTGGATTGCACTGCTTTATTGTTAATCCTGAGTGAGAGGGGCAGATGCTATCAGAGCACTGTGATCTGGGATTACAGAGAGCTGAGGGCATCACAGCACCCCACTCAACTCGGATCTTCTCTCCTTTAAATCTTTTTCTCTTACTTGCTGTCTTATCTTTACTTACATCTTAAGATTTCCTTAAGTTGTTTGCTCTACTCCGGTTCTCTCCACAATCTTTTGTTTTCTGCCATTTTGATGTGCTTTATTGGCATGGCAAATAATGGTGCTTTGTATTGCCGTTCTCTCTGACCCTCATTCTTTACCTGCTGCAATGGTTCAGGTGAAACACCAGAATTATACATAGTATGAATACACGAGGGACGTATACAGTAGCAGTGCATGTGAACAAAGACTGCGCTGAATGCTACAGAAATGTTTAAGAATACACTGCACATTGTGAGCAATGGAGGTATACCTAGGGCTAGAGCTCTTGTGTATTGACATACATTATAAATTCACACATTTCTTTGGTTCTTAAATTATAGAATATGAAACCATGCATCACACATGTGCAAACCTTCCAGTGTAAATTCACAACTGACTTGGCTTGGAGTAATGTACTGGGAAAAAGTAGTAAACAAAATTGTTGTTATTATTATTAGTATAGTAGTTTTTCAATTTATATTTTTATTAATTATTTTATTCTTTTGTTTATATTTTTCCAGAATTTTTGTAGCAGATCTGGAATTGGTCTGCCAGTGGAATGAAAAACTAACTTTCCTGGCTAGTCAACAACCCAAAGATTTCTGGGAAAATGGTAAAGAAAATTAGTTAAAGGGCTGAGCTGAACCATTCCGAAGTAAATCGAAAGGACCATAAATAATGGATAACATGCAGTTCGTGTTGCACTGTCAAACAGGGGGCACAGCAGAAGTTTGCTCAAGTTTTCAATTTAGTTGTATAAGAAGCATGAAACAGAGGCTGCATAAAAAGATCTTAAATCCCTCTATATAAATCCCAGCATAAAATCAACCCATATCAAAAAGGGGGTGATGTACAAACAGCACAAGATAAATAATATGATTATGCACAACAGGGGCCAAGCCTGGTTCTTTTCTAATGTCTGATTAGGTATAGCAGAAAAGGAAATTGCCATTGACACCTGCTAAAAACTGAACAATTAAGACACGGATATGCATGAGCATTTGCAATCACTGACACAGAAGATTGCCTTTTAAATGAAAATATGTTCGTGACTTGATGCTATGACAGGATGTGTCACTTCCTGACACATTTTACAACTTTATACCAGCCAAAAAAAAAAAACAAAAACAAAAAACGTGTACAGACACATTGTGGAGATTTTGGTTCAAATCTAGCCTGCTTTATACCCTGATTAGCTTAATTTACTGTCGTTTCTGATACTGTCATTTCTCAGCTTGAAAATGTCCCATTAAAGTTACATAAAGACCTACCATTGAAGCATTTATGTGGTACGTGAGGGATATGTTAAAAAATTATACTTGATGATAAAATTATACTCGAGTCTCAGCAGAATTGCATGGCTTCAGAAGCATAGCTACATTTATGTTTACTCAGCATCTCCTAAGTTCTTCCTGCAGAGCTGAAATTCTCACAAATGCTTGAAGTACGTTCCCATATTTTAGTCCCACTGTGTCTCAGAGTGTTTGATCAGCAGAGGAGCTGGAGATGAGTGGAGGAACATTATTTATGAGGAAGTGTTGGCAGGACCCTGTTCCTGGACCCTGAATCTGCCCCCTGTCCAGGTTAAGGTAATGTAAAGGAGACTATATTCACCCAGGACTAATTACATTAGCACCCTGATAAACAGCTTGTACTTTGATAAACTTTTTTGCTGGTGCCTATACTTTTGCACTTGCTGCCTTCTAATAAATATTAATGACTCTGAAAGAAATCAGAGATGCGTTTTTTTTTTTTTTTTCTTTTGGCTGTCCTTGTGAGTCAAGGTTATGTTTCTTCCTAATAAAACACAACCTGTTTAATGAAGATATGAGGTTGAAATGATGGTCCTGAAATGAGGGTAAAACTGCATCATAAGCCAAAAAGTAAAAAAGCATTTCAAAGAAAGGATACTGATAAGATCTGCTGTCTCACTTTGTGTTGAAAATAGACTGAAACTGTAGTTTTGGTAAGACTTTACAATACTTGTTAACATTCATTTGTTAACATTAGTTTATGCATTAAATTTCATGAACCAATTTTTTTTTTTTTTTTTTTTACAGCAATGGTTCATGTTCATTTATACATTTGCTCATTGTTAATTCATGTTCATACTCATGTAAATCATGTAAAAAATGTATTAAAGTAGAAATTAACATTTACAGAGTTTTCTAGGTTAAACATTGTTAGTTTAGGATACCTAATGCATTAACTAATGTTCACAAATTGAACTATTGTAAAGTGTTACTGTATACTCCATAAAATATAAAGCAGCAGAACTATTTTCAACATTGATAAAAAAAAAAAATAAAATAAAATAAATAAATAAATAATAATTCTTGAGCACCAAATCAGCATAAAAGAATGATTTCTGAAGGATCGTGTGACACTGAAGACTGGAGTAATGTTGCTGAAAATTCAGCTTTGCCATCATAAATTACATTTTAAAATGTTACAATGGAAAACAGTTCATTTCCGATAATAAATTGAACTTTAATATTTCATAATATTACTGTTTTACTGTGTGTTTTATCAGATAAATGCCTTGGTGAGCATAAGACATGTAAAAAACAACAAATAAAAATTAATAAATAAAAATCTTGCCGACCCCAAACTTTTGAATGGTTGTGTGTATACTGTTGAAAAGATGAATTAATTGATTTCTGTTTGAATTAATCATACAATTTGATCATATAATAGTAAAATATGATCTGCCCAAACAAATGCACAAAGACTGTGATGAGTTTTCTTGTCTTTAATGAACACATTATGCAAACATCCACAGTGCAGGGTGGAAAAAGTATGTGAGTCCTATTCTGGAATATCTCCGTCACATGTCGACAGTACGTAAAACACTAAACAAAAATGGTCCTCATAGGAGAACACCATGAAGGAAGCCACTGTCCAAAACAAACTAACAAGCAAAAAGAGGAAAAATGCTGAATGTTTGAAGATCACAAAAGAGCATTTGGATGCTCCACAGTGGAATTGGAAAAATATTCTATGGACTGAAACCAAAAAAGTGTGGTGTGGGGGAAAAAAGCCACAGTAGATCAACATCAAATGCTCATCATGGCTTGGACCTGCTGCCTCAGAGCTATCACTGGTGGAAAATTTAATTCTCAAATTTATCGGAGATAAATTAGTTGTGTCCACCAATTGAAGCTCAACAGATGTTGGGTGATCCAACAGGACATCGATCCAAAGTACAGGAGTAAATCAACAGCAGAACAGCTTCAACAGAAGAAATTCTGTTGTTACTGAATGACCTAGTTAGAGTCCTTGGGCCAGTTTTACTAAACAGGGCAAATTAGCGCAAGAGCGCAATTCCAAAACGGTGCCGATGGGCATGGAAATTACTGCGGGTGATTTACTAACAATGCACAAATTAAAGAACACAGATGCAACATCTCATTTACATATCGATCCAACGCAATATACCAGGCGCAGCGCAAATTAGAGTAGTCACAAATAAAGAATAAAGAAATAAAAAAGCCAAAGTACGTTGAAAAGAACCGGAGGCCAAAAAATGAAGGGTTTTGATAGATCTGGTATTGCGTGACTCCTAGTTGAGGGTTCCAAGTCGTCTTTTATTTCCTGAAGCAAATAAAAATAACATGGCTTGGCAAACGATATGTTCAGATAATGTGTTCTTCTGGCATTCCAAATAAATTAATACGTGTGGGAAAAAAATCCTCTCCCTTCTATCACAAGCTCTCTGTTCTCTGCGGTGCTTCCTCCTAGCAACAAGCACAAAATAGTTTAAGACATGCTTTTTTGGGGCGTTAAATAATGGCACGAATACCAGTAACTTGACGAGCGCAAACTTTAGTAAATCTTGTTGCGTGATTAATTTTAATACTCTCCTCCCATAAATTTTGCGTCTGAAATGGAAACTCCTTCAAATGCATATTCAATAAGGTCAGGTGCAAAAATAACTGTGTCCATGCCTTTTCAGCACTAATTCGTCACTGCACGTCTTTAGTAAATCCTGACAGTACTATTTTAACACCAAAAGACGGTTTGCGCTGGCGCAAGCTGTTAGTAAAACTGGCCCCTGACCTCAACCTGACTGAGATACTGTCAGTAGTTTAAAAAAACTAAATAATAATTGATTGATGTATGAGTATTTAAGACAATATTTGGCCACTTACTTTTTATTTAGGCTATTTATTTTTTCCCCTCAATTTCTCCATCCAATCTTCTCCAGCTCCACTCTGGGTTTTTCATTTGCTGCTGTGCCATTATATACAGTGCCCTCCATAAGTATTGGAAGAGTAAAGACAAAATTGCTCTGTTGGCTGTGGAGTCAAGACATTTGCAAATATGATTAAAAGATGAATATGAGACAAAACTACAGAATGTCACATTTTATTATTAGCCATTTCAATGCATACATGTTTTACCAAATAAAAAGAACAGCACTTTTAGAGTTCATCCCACTCATTGATGTGAGCATAAGTATTGGGACAGCTGAACATAAGCCAGATATAAAAGATTAAAAGCTATTATTGAACCATTCTGCCTTGCGCACAATCACAGCAGTGAGTCTGTGACCCACAGACATCATCAGACTCTTGGTCTCATCCTTTGAAATACTTTTCCTAGCCTTTAATGCAGCCAATTCCAATTGTTGCTTGTTTTGGGGAGTTTCTGCCTTTACTCTCCTCTTCAGCTGGTGAAATTCATGTTCAATCGGATTTAAATCTAGAGATTGACTTGGGTAATCTAAGACTTTCCATTTCTTTGCCCTTATAAATTCCTTGACTGAACTGGCAGGGTGTTTTGGGTCATTGTCCTGATACAATATGAAGCACTTCCGAATGAATCTGGTGGTATTTTCTTGAATATTGGTAGGCAAGATGGTTTTGTACCCTTCCAAATTCATTCTGCTACTGTCATCATACATTAATTCATCAGTAAAGTTGAGAGGGCCTGTTCCAGAGACAGCCATACATGCCCATGCCATGACACCACCTCCACCATGCTTTACAGATGAGGCTGTATGCTTGGGATCATTGCAGTTCCCTTTTTTTCTCCACATTTTTGCTTTCCCATCACTTAGATAAAGGTTCATCTTTGTCTCATCGGTCCATAAACACAGTTCCAAAACTCTTCTGGCTCACCTTTGTGCTTTTTTTGCGAACTCTAATCTTGCCTTTCTATTTTTGGTGCTGGTCAGAGGTTTGCATCTTGCTGTGTAGCATCTGTAATTCTGTGTCAAAGTCTCCTGAGGACAGTAGATTGTCAGAGCATCACCCCAGCTTTCTGGAAGTTGGTGATTTTACAGACACGTCTTTTAGGGTTCATTTTCACAGCTTTTATGATTTGTCCGTCATCAACTACTGTTGTTTTCTCAGCCGATCAGGTAGTTGTTGGTTGGTGGTGTCACTGGTGGTTTCCAAACTCTTGATTTCTCCATGCCCTTTGTTTTTGCTATAGCTATAATTGACTTCCTCTTTTCTTTTAGCATCCAAATTGCTTGCTTTTCTCTCAAAGTCAGCTCCCTCATCTTCATCCTGGTTTGTGTGTGTCATCATCGAATGCAAGATTCAGAATGCAGAAGTGATGGATATAACTGATACAACACATTCCCTGCTTTTAATATCTGAAGAATTAATGCAACAGGACACAGCTGGTCACTTAGAAAGACCTGTGAGGCAACTGTTCCAATACTTATGCTCACATCAGATAGAGGGATGAAACTCTAAAAGTGCTGAACTTCTTAGCTGGTAAAACATCTGTGTGTTGAATCACCCAATAATAAAATGTGACATTCTGTAATTTTGTCTCATATTCATCTTTTAATCATATTTGTAAATGTCTTGACTCCACAGCCAACAGAGCAATTTTGTCTTTACTGTTCCAATACTTTTGGAGGGCACTGTATGAATGAATGAATGAATGAATGAATGATGCATTTATATAGCGCTTTTATGTGTATTGCTGTACACCCAAAGCGCTTTACAATCATGTGGTGGGGTCTCTCCTCAACCACCACCAGTGTGCAGCATCCACCTGGATGATGCGACGGCAGCCACAGGACAACAGCGCCAGTGCGCTCACCACACACCAGCTACAGGTGGAGTGGAGAGAGAGAGATAGAGCCAATCAAGTGGATGGGGATTATTAGGAGGCCATGATTGACAAGGGCCAGTGGTGGGAATTTGGCCAGGACACCGGAGTTACACCCCTACTCTTTACGAGAACTGCCATGGGATTTTTAATGACCACAGAGAGTCAGGACCTCGGTTTAACATCTCTTCCGAAAGACAGTGCTTGTTGACAGTATAGTGTCCCCGTCACTATACTGGGGCATTAGGACCCACACAGACCACAGGGTGAGCACCCCCTGCTGGCCTCACTAACACCTCTTCCAACAGCAACCTAGTTTTCCCAGGAGGTCTCCCATCCAGGTACTGACCAGGCTCAACCCTGCTTAGCTTCAGTGGGCGACTAGTCTTGGGCTGCAGGGTGATATGGCTGTGTGGTATGTATATTATATAAACCATAATGGATAAATGATAACGCGTATTAGTTTTTAAACCTCATCCTCTGCCTCTATAGCGATGTTTGAAAACATATGTCTGCTTCCATTCATAATGCACGAACACTAATGCACATATTCTGTTCCGGGGAGCAGGAGCTGAGAGGGGCACAGGAGACACATGCAGCCATTTGATCAGAGCTAATGCGCTGGAAGCTGCCGAGGATGCTACCCTTACCGCTCTTTTCCCAGGAGAGACGGGGAGCGAAGAGAAGAAAGAGGGAATGAAGATGTTCCCAGAGGACACCTGCAGAGCATATCTCACCTTCATCCATCAGGAATCTCCCCTATGAGTTAATGCCAGCAGGGAACCATCGTGACAGGTTTGGCCTTAATGGCACATTCTGTAGTGAATTGAGAATATTGCAGGAGTGCTAGTTAACTAAGATGTGTTCCTGCAATGCTTTTGTGTGGTGTGTTTACATCTCAGCTTGGTGACATGGAAGCCAACCTGAAAGTGAAAGCCAGTTATGAGGGTCAGACCCGAGATTGAAACTTGTGAAAAGCTTTCAAACCTTGAAAGCAGTTCCATCAGAGCCTTGTTTGTCTTTGAAAATGTGTAAAAGAGCATGAATATGGCACTCATATGGTGAATTAGTTGTTGGCTTTTACCCAAACCTGAACTCAGTTCCATTGATTGCCATTTTTGTTAACAACAGTCCATATTCACATTTGAGAAGTGTGCATTTAATGGATGACACATTTCAGTACTTCTTCCATACAATCTGTCATAAGCAGCTCCATTGCTTTGCGTTTCTCAGCCTTGCAAGGTCAAATGTCTAGGTAAATGTGCAAGGCAAAGATTATTGGAACCCCATACATTTCATCATATAATAGGAGGCCTTGCAGACCTGGAAAAATAAAAATAAGATGTGTTTGTGTGTAAATAATAATAAAAAAATAAATAAAAGGCTTGTCCCTGTGGGTTATGATCAAATGTACTGGCTGTGCTGCAACAAATCTTGTTAAAATGGCCCTTCATATAGTGTCTTTCACAATGATAGACAATTTTCAACTCCTTTAAGAAGATCGAATCACGTCATGATCAATGCTGCTATACATGTTTGAGAAGTTCACTAATGTTTGATTGGTTAATGGAGACATTCAACAGTGTGTTTTTAATATTTGCTCTCAGTTTTGAGTTTGTTTCATCATTTCTGCTATTCATTCAGCTTTTCTTCGACTTTATTTCGCAAAGTCGATGATGGGATTTACCATTGTTTCAACTGTTCTCAAGGCCAGTAGCTTTAGTTGACACCTGCATGATTAACTGGAATGCTGTGTACATGTACTAAGCTGGATAAGCCCAGTCAGTTTCATCTGCAACCTATCTATCAATATCCTCCAGAGATGGATCAGGAGGTAATATTTTGGATTGCGTATATGTTGTTGGCGAGTTATTGCATGATGAGATGCGACCTTGCTTCCTGAAGCTGCTTATACTTGCTTCGAGGCATGTTGGCAATTATGTCAACATAATTCATGGCAACTAGGACTTCAGGGAAGAACAATGAAACTGGTTTAACAGATTTATTACCTCACAATCTGGATTCTCCATTGTTTTGCTTACCCTCCCTCTTGAGACCATGTAAAACAGCCTCTCTTGGAAGTTGCTCGCAATGCCAGATGTTTTATAGAGAGGAAAACCTTGACACTACGGAGTGCGCAGGAACAAATAGAGGCGTGAGGAAGCTGGGAATGTCACTAAAGTACATGTGCAAAGCTAAATCACATGATCAATCATTTGAGCAGTAAATCATTTGAGTAGATTTGTCCACTGTTGGGAGTGTTACTTTTTTAAAGAAACATATGTTACTGTGTTAGTTTACTTTTGTGTTGCTTTCTCTTACTATTAACTGAGACATACTCTCTTCAAGAGTTTTATTCTTTTCTTTCTACTTTTATCCCCTGATATACATTATTTTGTGTGATGACCTTGAAAAGACGCATTTCCCAAAATTCTAATGCAGAAAATCATATTAAACACAGGAATCATTAGTATGAGACATCATCAGAGAATCATCAGTTTTTTTAACCTTTGCATTATTCATACTGACAGTGCAGTTCTTCTTCACCTTCTTCTTCACCTTTTTCTTCTTCACCTTCTTTTTATTCACCACCTTCTTCTTTACATTCTTCTTCTTGTTCTTCTTCTTCTCTTGTTGTTATTCTTCTTGATCTTCCTCTTCACCTTCTTTTTCTTCTTCACCACATTCTTCGTCTTCTTCTTCTTTTTCTTCTTCTTCTTCTTCTAAAACCTTCTAAAGCTTCTAAAGATGGTTAATCTGATTTTTACCAAAATTGACTCAGATCATCTTCAGATCATGCTGGCAAAAAGTTAAAAGGTTTTCAATAGACCAAATGGTTGTCATATAGCACATAAAAGAATTTGAGGAAGAGCATCCCAAAATGGATGTTCTGCTACAACTCCACAACGCTTTGGGATATTGTGACGAATCTTGGTATCTGTCATTGTAAGCATGACCTGAGTTTACCTGCCCAGTTTTGGCGCAGTGCCACTTGCTGGTCAAGAGATATGAGAAATTGCTATTTTTGGAAATAAATTCTGAACAGAAACACTAAGCAATCACCAGAGCTGTAAATAGTTCCCCCAAAGCTGCATATGACATGCATATGCATATCTATTCATTTCCCACTCTTGCTTAAGAAAGATCTGAAATTTATAAACAGTGTGGTCTGTGTGATGGTTTGTGCTATCTTTTTAGGAACAGGCATTTGCAAATTTGCTTTGTTTATGCATTTGCAAAATAACTTACACATACTTTACATGCATTCTTATGTCATCGCTATTTATGATTGCTTTTAACACTTCAGAGTTCACTAGAGATTATTATTCAGAGCATGGCCAAGCTTGAGGGAATTCAGTATTCTTGTGCAGTAAACATTGTTTTGACATCATGACAGCTGTGAACCAAAGATGCCTGCAGCAACTTTGCGCCGTTGCACAAAACTTTATCTCTGCTGTGCCAAACAATATTCAGTCCACTACAGCAGATGAAGCCATGCTCAGCAGCACGCTAAACCTGTAACTGCTGCTCAATTAAACACAAACACTTGACATCTGAGTGAATGAAGGCTGACAAATGTCACATGACAGTGTGGTGCATGACTATGTCTGAATTCACTGATGCATGAGAGAGAGAGGGACTCTACCACCAGCCTATCATTAGGAAATGGGTTAGTGGACTCAAACACACTCGCAAGACCAAATGCGTAGTTCGGTCAGCACAGCTGTCTGATTCTCATGTGTGAAATGCTTGTGAAGAGTTGGAACGTAATTGGTTTTCTTCTTCCGTACACCTACGTACAAGCTCTCTATTCGGCTCGAATGGACGGCTCACTTTTCTGCTCTAAATGTTCTTCCCTAGCTCCATGCTATAAACCTGAGATAATGATGCATGTTTAGGGCTTGTTTACCACTTTTTTCTCTGTAGAAACAGTATTTCCAGTGCACTCTGCTCTCATTCATGCCATCTAAGGAAATAACTGTGATTGTGGCACACTTTAAAGCTGAAGTGTGTAATTTTTTGCAATATTGCAATACGTTCTCCTATCACAGCTTAATGCATGGACAAGTAAACCATTTTGTAAGTTGATTTTCCCAGAAAATCTACATACACTGTGATGGGATGGGACTTAAGTATTTTATTTTTATTTTATTTTATTTCATTTCTGATTTCACAGTACAATTCGGTAACACTTCATAATAACTGCACGCTATGAATCATTAGGTAAGCATTAGTAAATAGACAGTTCATCCTTTATAAAGCATTGTCCCAACATTAATAGTCATTAGTAAGCAGTTTATAAATACAGCTATAAATGCCTGGTTCTTGATTTATAAGTATATCTATTACAAAGGAGATTTAAAGGCTCAGTTATCTTCCTAACAGAAAAAATAAACACAACACAGAGGGATACAGAACTCAGAAATATTTATTTCAAAATGCAAAAAAATGAAACTGTACAACTGTACACTTGAATTTTTATTTTATTTTTTTTCTATGAAATTGCAGAGGTTTGTTTTTTTATTTTTGATCAAGTGTACAGTTTCATTTTTTGCATCTTGAAAAAATATTTCTGTGTTCTGTATCCCTCTGTGTTGTGTTTGTTTAACTTTTCTGTTTGGAAGATAAATGAGCCTTTAAATCTCCTTTGTAAATGCTTTACAAGGTATAAATAGTCCTCAGTTTAGATGAGCTCACAAAAATAGATGTCTGGAAACTACTAAATGTTTTATAACTACCTGACTTAATCATGAATTACAGCAGGAATATGTGTTAATAAAGCATTTATTAACACACTGAGCAACTATTATCATGTGCCTAAATAATAAGATTTATAATTGTGCATTTAAATATTTTATTAATGATTTACTTACACTTTCTAAATGATCTTATGAACCACTGACAACTCCTAAATAAGTGGTTTGTAAATAACGTAATAATTTAGAAATGATAAATTGATCGTTAATAAAGTATGAAAATACAACTATTAAACATTATAGATATGCTCAAGAACAAAACATTTATAGCTGTATTTATAAACTGCTTACTAGTGCCTATTAATATTGGAACAATGCTTTATAAAGGATGAATTGACTATTTACTAATGCTTAAATAATGATTCATATTGTGCAGTTATTATAAAGTGTTACCTACAATTCTAAATACAGTCATTTGTTGTAGGAAAAAAATAGCTTTTTAATGTTTTTGCAGTCTTCATTGAGGTTTTAATAGAGTAAAAACATTGCCATTCAAAGAGTTCATTTTCTGGGAGCTAAAAGTACTGTAGACCTTTAGAAAGGTCAAGAGCCGAGACTGGGAGCAAATACCCTCACTATCCAGAAGATCGATTTGATACTTCAGTCCAAGTGTATACTTCTTCTCTGAGCCTATATAGCTCACTTGCAGAACATGACATTACACTATGTTGTTATTATTATTCTATATGACATAAAAAGCCAGATGCCTTCTCACATACAGTATGTTGATCTCAAAGTTGCCTCAAATGTGCAATTGCCGTGTTGTCTGTATGGACCGTGTCTGAATGAGTTAACAAGTGGACACTATGGAGGGGTTAGTGGCAGATGTGCTTTAAACAAGTAGTTCAATTTTCTAATAAGCTTTAAGGTTCGAAAAATAGGCTAGCGAATCAAATGCCTGCATTATAGTTGTGTTAAACTATGTTTTTTCTTAAAACAGTTTCACTCCTAAAGGAATCACTAATGATGATGTTAAACTAATCCCCCCAAGCAGACAATAATTACAGTTATTGTTACAATTGCTCTAACAAAGTTGTAAGCAATTGTAATGCTAATGTAATTGTTTAGTCATCATAAGTAGGAGCTCTGGATAAAACAGGTTTATGCATAGGGTAGATGCTTGTTCTCTAATGAAAGAACACGCAGATGGAATTCGTTAAAAATAAAGTACCACAGAGCACGGCTAGACTCAGAAACAGTTTTGTCGAGTTGTTTTCTTTACAGCTCATTTTGCAAGCTGCACGTATATCCTTAAGCTGTTCGTGGATGGTATCACAGTTTACTTGACTTCCTCAACTCTCTTCCAGCACTTTCTCACATGCGGGAAATTTGCATTAATTAAGCAAACTCTGTGATTCAACCGAGGTGCAAGAATGCTGTCGCAGGAGGAATATATTTGAATCAATTTCAGAGAAAGGAAGTAAACGAACAGACTTTCGGAACTCATCACTTGTTCATGGTGCAGAAAAGCTGCTAGACTTGTGGTGAGATTACAGTGTTTTATAAATGTGCTGTTTTGTACAATGTACAGTGTTTTATATAAACATCGCTGAAGTTTAATGCTGCATGTCACTGGCCTATCAGTGCAGTTTATGGTTTTTGAAGCATTAGGTATTATGAATGATAGCTTTATTTTGGATCCCATATGAGTGTGTGTTTTAGAGTGCATAGACATCAGTAATATGACTGACTGATCTAATTGCTACTTAACTGATGTTAAATTTCTACTAAACGTTATACAATGTGCAATATACACTGTATAAGGCTCTCTGGAATGTCTCTTGATTCTGATTGGCCAGTCGCTGCATTGAGTGGTCAGATATTTATTCAGAACCATGTGTTTTTTGTGGCAACACTACACTAATATGAATCTGTGTAATTTAAGTGGTCAGTAGACAAACCCACATACAACAGACAATGCAAATACCTTAGTAATAAACTAATAGTTTATTAATGGGGACATTAGATTCAACTATTATTCAACTCTGTGCTATAGCTACATTCAACTAGCTACATTTTTCTGATTATTTTTGAAGTGTTATGACATTAAATGATAGTTCGCCCAAAAATTTTAATTCTGTGATCATACAGTTGCTGGTAGCCATTGACTTGTGTAGTATGGAAAAAAAAAATACTGTGGAAGTCAATGGTTACCAGCAACTTTTTGGTTACCAACATCATTTAAAATATCTTCTTTTGTGTTCAACAGAAGAAAAAAAAAAAAACTCATACAGGTTTGGAATAACATGAGGGTGAGTAAATGATGACAAAATTTTCATATTTGGATGAACCATCCATTTAACAACAGGAATTATTAAACAGAAATATATGAAAATAACAAAATAACTGTTGAACTCTGTTTTACTGCTGAATCTGCTGCTGTTTTGAGTGTTTCCAAATGTTGCAGAAGTCAAATTTTTTTGTAAACTCTGAATTTTCAAAGATCTCCGACTTGTACCAGACAAGTCGGAGATCTCTGAAAATTCAGAGTTTACAAAAATTACAAGAACGTGTCAGAATCTTGTAATTATGAATTCCATCATGGTGTGTTTGTTGGAAATTTTGAGATAATATACTCATGAGATCATAAAATAATTTCAACTCAAATTAATATTTCACATCCACATATTAATAGGTGAATAGTCATGTAATAAGCAGGATGATAAACTACACACAACAGGTTAGACAGAACTTGTTGCCATGACATATATTCCATAGTATTTTGAATAATAAACATACATGAGTTTTAAACTTTGCATACAACCAGAGCGAACCATCAAATAGAATTCCAGCACTTTCACAAGTGCTCTCCATCCATTCCTCTCAGCTGAAATGTCTATCTCTTAATCTGCAGGAACTGAATTATTAACATGCCTGCTGGCGGTGAGAGAACACACCTTCCAGCAACAAATTACACACAGCACCCACAATTAACAAGCTGACACTCTGCTCAAGCACTTCATTGGGCTTTTAACGTTTCCCATTGCTGCTAAAATGCTAATTGCTTGCAGAGATGCCATCACCAAGCATGTGTTAAATAAGCAGATGAAAGTCTTTGAGCTAAATTACCAGTTGTGCACATCAAGTTCACATTACATTTGTATTCACAGTATGGAATGTTTAGGTTAAACTCGTCTATACTAGTGCTCTGAAATCCTCAATTCTGATTGGTCAGTGTTCATTGCAACACTGTATATATAATGTAAGACTACTTATGTAACCACCACTACTTTCATGTTTCTTTTTTGAATCACAATGCTGACTTGTGTGGCTTTTTTGATTCATACAAACACAATCTTTCGCCTTCACACGAAATTCCCAATCACGTGGATTACTGGATTGTGCCCATGAAAATTTGGTGAACAATAAGCAGTAACAATAGAACAGAGGATATCATGCTGAAAAATAAACTATGCTTACCTAGTGAAAGTTGGTCTATAGCTGACCTGAAAAGTGGCCAAAACTCAGTAAAAAGTATTAAAACAGACCAGCCTAATCAATTTACTGGGAGACCAGATTACCATCGTAGGCTGCTTTTCTCAACAGGAATCATATTTGTTGCATCAATTTATTGTGAATGCATGGGAACGAAGCTCTCTCCATCTGTCCTAAACAAAAGATGGATTCAACCGCAATTCCTCCTGGTTTTTGCTGGATGAGACATCATTTTGCATGGGCCAAATGATTTAATGAAGTTTCCAGTCCTTTAAAACATGTTTAATAGTCATCTTACAGTTCCAGAACAATCTGTAGAGAGTTGAGGTATTACAGCCGTCCACCACAACAAGCGAACTCCCATCCCGACTGAGCTGCACTCTTCCAGGATGAGGACACTGGGGAGGGATCTAACGTACAATCGGTAACCAGGATCTTTTAGAACAGGGACGCTCACACACACACATACATATATACAAACTAAGTGTATTAAATTACCATTGTCTAACTTTGTGTTTTATTTCAAAGTGATCCCATTATTTTGCAGCCTCTGAACAATTACATATCCATTCACTGCATTCACGGACTCAAATGAAGTGGAACCGCAGATGAGAGACTCTTCTCCCGTCTTGTCTCTCTGGGGAGCAGAGGAGAGAGTCTTTTCCGTGAAACCTTTTCAAAGCCTCATCTGCGTCTTACATTAGCTATGCAGAATGAGAAGAAAGCAAGACGCCGCCAGAAACATGCATTTTCGGGTGCAAGGGGAATCACCGGAGGCTCTGATCAGATGTAATGTAACAATTTTGCGCGCAGTCGGGCTGCCGTGCCTGTTGCTTTCCTTTTATTAGAGAGATGATTATGATTGCTCAAAGACTTGATTTGTTCATTTGTCTAGCATATGTTTTAAGATTACAACAAACAGTGATTCAGATTGCAGTAAGGTGAGCTGTGAAGAAGGCAAATTAATGTAGAAGGATGCGTGAGTTGCTGTTTTGAAATCAACTTTTAGAGACCTTTGAAACCAGGGCACTACACTGCTTTCATGCTGCATGATCTGATTTTAGTGACGTTTATTCGATGTTAAATTGAGTTTAGAAAGCACTCACCTATAGCTCATGCATGCTAACCTGACAATGATTCATATATGAGAGACATTGTTGTTAAATTATTAACTCAAAAGCTTCAGTCCAAAACAAACTGGGACAACTGTGATGCCAGCAAAGAGCTTTTCTTTGGGGACAGACATTTGCTCCTCCAGGGACAGAAACTTAAATGCAAAGAGAGAGAGAAAGAGAAAGTGACTGAACCGCGAACAAACATCAGACTGAAGGCCTCATACTGTTCACTTTAATGAACTGTCATAGTTAAGAGCTTTAGAATGGATTAACAAATAATCAGACAAAATTATTACTTTATTGTCTTACCAAACTTCTTTTTAATTCAGAATAGCTGTTATGATGAGTTTATGTATCTTAAATACACTTTTGGTGTAATTTAACAACCAGAAAAATATTTGGACCAAAAAAAAAAAAAAAAAAATTCATTTTCTTCACACATCAGATGTCTTTATTCACTCTAGTTGGTAACCATATACACTAACTTTTTAAAAATTAGTGATTAGTGATATATATATATATATATATATATATATATATATATATATATTTTTTTTTTTTTTTTTTTTTTTTTTTGCCACAGAAATGATTTATGTAGTCATTTACCCTGTTTATCATATTTTTAAATGACTAATATTTGTAATATAAATCTCCAGTAAACGTACAGTTTAATAAAAGGCAACTGAAAATAAATTATGAAAGCATTAAAAGTTTTTTAGACAGTTTGTGACCTTCATATAAAAATGAGAAAAATAGGATGTAAAAGTGGCTGTAGTTACACCCACACATGTACCTGTGACATGTAGGTTGAACTGCTCATAGATTCATATGTCTGCTGCCAGGACGCATACTGCTCTCTCCATCTGTATCACTGACCGATACACAGTCCGCTCACCCACATACTCACCTCTGAGTGCTGGGGTGGGCTGCTCCATCACAGCACCTCTCACACTCAGCTGGAGGTGGATGTGATCACCCATGTACCGCATCATGTTTTTGCTGTAGGTCAGACTCTCTAAAACTGGAGAACATTCCTGCAGTTATTTGGATCAGTCACATCTTGAAATTAAAATTTGTGTATTAAAGATGAACAGGTTTACAGATATGCCGTGTGCCATGAACTGAAGGAGGACATTTTTTCAATTATACTAAAATGCCTTTTACTTGCTAAAAAAAGTATCAGTCAGACTTGATCAGACTTCAGTCAGACTTCAAAGTATCAATCAGATGTCAAAAGGCATGTAGTAGATTGTGTACAACAGGTTTTTTAGCAGTTTTTAATCATAATAATTTAAAGGACTAGGAAATTTCTGTGTTCAGTAGGTTTTTTTAAGGTTAAAAATATTGGTATATTAAAAAAAAAAAAAAAAAATCTTGGTATACCATTAAAAATGATTAAAATGACACTGCTTAAAGGATTAAAGCTAAAAATTGTAGATAAATCAGTTAACCTCATTGTAGGACCCATCGATAAGGGTCAGTTACCATCTCTAATTTGGAAAGGGATATGTAGGGTTCTATGAAATCCGTTTTAATTTGTCCAAATTCCATTTTTTTTTCTCAAAATGATTTTTTAAATTTTTTTTTAAAATTTTTATTTTTTTATACCAAATTCTGTGTTTTCTATTATTTTTCTGGATTCCATTTTAATGGTTTCATTAAATTTTAATAATGAAAAGCATCTCTAAATAAAAATAAATAAAATAAAATAAAATGCTCATGAAGTGATTCTTTAACCATTACTACATTTTGCAGACACTTTTGTCCAAAGTGACTTACATAGCATTCAAGTTACAGTTTTTACATTTTTATTTTATTTTATCAGCTCTTGCTTTCAATGGCAATCGAACCCATGATCTTGGTGTTGCTAGCGCCATGCTCTACTAGTTGAGCTACAGGAAAGCTACTGCCTCTGGTGGTCTTCCACTCAGTCATAGAACCACAGTTAACGTTCGTAACCAGCGTTTTCAAACAGGTTTTTCTCCTTTTTTTATTGGTTAGACAAGCATATCTAGGGTCCTATGATTTCTGAGATACGGAAAATTTTGGATGAATAAATCAAAAGTAGGTTAGTACACTTGAGTCGTTCTGGTAAGTATGCTGCCCAGATGGAAAGCAGATTGGTCTGCGCCCAAATGAGTAGATTATGAGCTACCCGAAGCGCACTCTGTGACCTCGTGCCTCCCTGATGATTGATATAAAAAATGGCCACTCTGTTGTCCGTGCGCACCAAGACATGCTTTCCCCTGAAAACAGTTTGAAAATGCAAAAGGGTAAGGAACACCGCTGTCACTTCCAAAACATTTATTTGCGCTGTGCACAGAGCCCCTCTCCAGGTGACATTCTCTCCCCTCTTGCGCCAGACTCCTTGAACTGAAATATTTGACCCCCTATGGCAAATCGAAGGAGCCACCTGTGCTCTGGTGCAATCGGAATATTAAAATAGGCGTCCTTTAATCTATTATCTTTGAAAGGATAGTCAAGAGCCACTGAGTTGTTGTTATTGATCTCCAATGATTCAATTGACTTTCCGTGAAACATCCCACTGTCAACATGTTTGCGTCAACGCTCCCGCAAACACTTTTCTGTAGAGGTGGGGTGGCAACGTTGGGGACCTGGGGGTCGGATGTGAGACTGATGTCCACGTGGTTGAGTCCCACCACGCCGAGGAGGTTGTGGAGTAGTCCGAGAGTTCCAATGGTGGAAGTGTTGAGAAGATCTAAAAATGGGTCTTACACCAACATTGTGAAAATGAGTACCAGAGGCTGCTAGTGGAGGCCTGGGTCCTGAGGCAGTCCCCACTTGACGGGAGCGAGTTTCAGATGCTGACACACGCCAAGGCTTCCTGTGCAGCTGGTCCAAAAATTCAACCAGGTACCAATGGCAATCTACGCAAATTGTTCCTACATACCTCCGGCAAAGAGGACTGGGCCAAACAAACTTGCAGTCGAGCTTGTACAAGAGTACCTAAAGCTGTTCCACAGTGATTGGCAATAACACCCATGGTATGCAAAGTAAGTGCAGTTAAGTCTGTCACTAATGGGTCAGATGAAGTCTCTCTCAGAGAGGAGTATAGATCCCTATCTTGGATTTAAGAAACTTAAATCGTTTTCTCAAATTTCTGCCGTTCAGAATGTTACGCACAACAGATGTGTGGCAGGCCATCATGCCGCAAGACTGGTTTGTGACAATAGATTTAAAGGATGCCTATTTTAATATTCCGATTGCACCAGAGCACAGGCGGTTCCTTCGATTTGCCATAGGGGTTCAAATATTTAAACAAGCATGTGCGCCAAAGAATTAGAAACACGGCCAAGGCTCGCTGTAGCATTGTATGCACGAGACAGTAACTCATCAGTGCGCCTGCACTCAACATTGGGGCATTCTCACGAAGCGCCTCATCGGGAGATACAATAAGCGCTGCCACGCTAGATTCTATAGGTGGCATGCTACCAAGCCTTACTGTCTCTGGGTCTTGCATTACAGCCAGTGTGCGGTCTTACTGATCTGGACGTGTAGCCTTCATTGAATTTTGTAATGCAGACACCACTACAGATGTAAAGTCAGTGCACTGAGGCATTGTAATTGATGTTCTCTGTGCACGATGCAGAAAAATATTCTCAGAACCCACTGCTGGTTGAGGGGGATCTAGATTGATGTGGGGAAGCATAGCTTTTAAAGTTCCTTCCAGGGATGCAACAACTGAAGATGACCCACCTGACTTTTCAGACATGGTCTCACTGCCGGAGTGCTGCGATTGATCTGCAGGCAGATTTTTCTCAGTACCCAAAGTAACATCTGGAATGGTTTCAAAAAGTGAGTCAGTGGCAGCCACTGACATCACCTCCAAATCCTGTCCTGTATGCATCGTTGGTGAGGATGTCATACATAACTGTGTGAGTGACTTTCTCTTGTACATCTGTTTTAGGCTGAGCTTTAGCCAGAAGTGGCAATAACAACAGCTGATCAACTTTGCGTGCTAAATCAGAAGATTTAGTTTTCTTAGTCTTCTTTTCACTTTGAGATGCTTGCTTGCTCTTATGATCAACTGTGGTGATATTGGATGAAAGTAACAAACTATCCGAAGCAGAATCCAGACCCACCAGATGAGCATGACGCACGCCGAGCGGCATAATGGAGCATTCCGGGCACGGGTCAGTCAGTGCCTCTCTAAGATGATCCATACCAAGACAAGCAGGACATTGGCGATGTCCATCCATGAAATCCATTGCATTAGGGCACGTAGAACATTGAAGTGCATCCATGTTAAATCAATACTCACCATAAAGTCGATAAATCCAGCACACGTTAATGATTCACGCCACGATCAGGCGCGTATATGCTCTCAGCCGAGGCAACTAGGGCTTTCGAGTGTATGTCGTCACAGAGGCATTCAAACTTGCCGGCATCCAGCAGAATGAAGCCTCTTGAGTGATGCAACCCGTATCTCACGATCGCTGTGCGCCGCGAGATGCGCGTAAATCCAACAATTCATATACTGAAGCGATGTAATCAAGACGAAACAGCTTGCAATATATCCTGAAGATCTCTTCAGCAGCAAGCTGCACAAAATATCATCACATTTGATTCAACAAGCGAGAATGAGAAGAGATCGAGGTGACGTGCTAAGGAGTTATTATAGTTCAAGGCACGTCACGAGTCACGAGGTGACAACTTTGTCATTCGATTCTCGGTCAAGCGTGAGCGCGAGGAGTTTTCCACTAGTGCTTTCAGCACTGCCTCTGGCGGTTTGGAGCGAAAGGAAATAGAACAGTCATTTTTGCAATTCCGCTTGGTGCCTCTAGAGTAAGTTATGTAGATACATTCAAGTTATACTTTATTTGTGTATATTCAAAACCCAGTGTTCTTTAACATTGTATTGCTGGAGGTTATTTCAACTTTATTCAGTTTAGACAGCATTGATTACTTCTTCCGCTACTGCTGTTCACAGCTCTCACTTGCTCAGTCTCTCTGTCTCACCTCAGGAGCCCTGCGCCGTCTGCAGACACTAACATATTCGTAAAGTGTGTGAAAGGAATTGCCACATTCCTGGTTGCCCCCTCCAGCACACAGTAGGGGAAGAGAAAGATCTGAGAGCCAGACAGACAGAAGTTTTTACCTCATGCTGCACGGTGAAGGTCCTATCAGGTAGCATTTCTCACCATACCATGCTTTGATGCATAAATGATGAGATACTCCTCTAAATATTGAGTAATATAGTTTGTGAGGTTTTCGGGTCAACTTTTCGAAATTTGTCTAAGCTGTAATAACATGGATGGGTGATGTAAGGTGATGTTACTCTGGTTTCATATTGTCTTCATTGCAACACACATTTACATCAAATGCAAAATACATGATTAATTTTTGCATGTCTGATTTTAGCCATGTTGAACTACCTATTAAAGAACTATCAGCTGCAAAATCCAGTATAATTTTTGTTAAAACACTTTTAATAGCTTATTATTTCCTCACCGAATTTGTTCTTAAAGTGCCCCTATTATGGATTTTTGAAAATTACCTTTCATGCAGTGTGTAACAGCTCTAAGTGAATGAAAACATCCTGCAAAGTTTTAAATCTGAAAGTGCACCGTGTATAAAGTTATTGTCTCCCAAAAGAAAGAGTCGACTCTGAATCATTGAAACGAGTCGTTTTTAAAACGAATCCCAAGCCTTTTCATGCTGACATCAAAATGAAACATTAGCATATTGCCTGCCCACTTGTTGCATGCGCAGACCTGGGAAAATTAGATTTTCGCGTTGGTCTGAATGAAAATGCAAATTCATTCTTTGCCACTAGGTGCCGCGTTTTTTTAAAAGCTCACAAACACTGCTTTAAATGAAATCGACCAATCACTGCAAATTAGCTTCAGGCAAAGGAGGGGTTTGGAAAAATGAATCGTTGAACGAATCGTTTGGGAGTCGTTGAGCAAATAAGGTAAAAATAAATGCGTATTATAAGAAAATGAAAGTGTTTTTTTTGACCTTTGGACTCCCAAAACCAAAATATGAACCTTTCATAACCCATAATAGGGGCACTTTAAAATGAACCAAATTAGATAAATCTTCTGTGATATTTAACTTTGCACATACTGTAGACTCACAATAACCTGCTTCAATATTACCACAACCTTTCGGATGGAATTTGTATTAGCGCAGACTTTGCTTGTACCAGAATTACGAAAAGCTAAAGTACACGTTATGTGTGTGTATTGAAAGTTTAATTAAAGTTCTGACTGACTCAGTGTTTTAAGGGAGGCCCGTGGGGATTCCTCTGCCCTTTTTAAATATTGCTTACTGCCTAATTCAATTTCAGCGGTCCGCTAGTGGCAGACTGAAGCCAGCGATTCGGTCACACTTTAAACATGGCTGGAATAGCATGAACAACTCAGGATGTAATTAGATGGGGGAAAGTTATGCATGGTGTATGTGTGTGTTGTTTTGAATGTGGGGCTAACTTCGCTTAAACTACGCGCTTTGACCCTTACAGACCGCGTGTTGATATATGCTCACTGGATCTGTGTAGCCTAAAGCTCAGACATCTTGCTGCATAGAGAACATTGATTCGGAAAAAAAAATCACATTGGAAAAACTAGAAACGCTAACATAAACCAAAACCGAACTCATTTCTGTGAATCGTTTATTTCAGTTAACTGGTTGAAAAACAATTCAATGGTTTAAAATGCAGTAAAATCTGTATATGAAGTAAAATGTTCCTGTAAAGATAAATGTAGGAACATACTGCTTTATGATATTTTTTTCTTTTATTGTAATTATTGTAAATGAAATTAAGAAAAAAATGGTAATTGATTATAATTCCATGCATCTTGTTGCATGTTGGAGCCATGATTTAGCTCATAACAACTTTAGACCAAATGCAATTTGCGTTTACAATAAACAATAATAAAATTTTGTAACATTTCAGAGCAATTAATAATTAAAGTATTTTTTTGCCTCATCAGTCAAATCCTCCGTTCCAAATGCTCCTGTCAGCTCACTAATCGGTTCTTGACTCATAAAGACACACTTTTCAGTACAGTGAGACTTTAAACCAGCTCTATATGAGTCACACATGTCTGAATGAGTTTGATCTTGGTTTAATGAGTCAGTAAGGTGTCTAACTCATAATGAGCCAGGTTAATGCGTCAAAAAACACAGTTTTTGCTTCAGTGAGTCAGTGAATTGTTAAATCTAGTCATGAAGAGTCGGACATGTCAGCGTTCTTGGTTCAATGAATCTGTGAGTTTGAGTGAGTCAGTCTGATTCATCTGGCTTTGTGAACCAGATTAAACGATTTGTTGAAAAGATCTGACTGAAAAAAAAAAAAAAATGTTCACGAACTGGACATTACTAAAAATCACACAGATCCATTTGAGGGCCAGCAGTGGATTACAGCCAGAATTGCAAGTGTATTGATGTCGGTGAAAGTGTACACTAAGTACACATGACAGAGGACGAGATTGTCTCAAACTCCTTATCTATACCTTCCTTACTCTCCTTCCCTGGCTTTCTCTCTCTCAATATCACAGTCTCTCTCCTACTCCTCTCTTTCATTTTTTCTCTGACTGGAGATTGAGTTTGAGCAGGTGTGCCGTCTTCCTCTGCTGCCAGCCCCCCTCTTGCATCGCTACGCCCTCTGCGCGGTGTTAATCGCCTGATCTTGGCGTCACTTTCCCTGCCACTTCTCAGAAATATTCTCCCGTCCTCTGCTCGCTGCACAGGTCGCCTGCAATTTTTACAGCCTTAGGGCTGGCAGCCTTTTTGTGAGTGTTCGCAAGCTTTCAGAGCAGAGCAAACAGTAGAGGTTGACAGGAAAATAGGGGAAACACTCTATTGATTTGACCTATCCCTTACACACTGTGAATGGCATTCGCTGCTGATGGCGCCCCATGTGCAGTCTGGGCCTTTTCAGAAAGTCTCTGACTACGGTCATCGACACCGCATTTTGAAAGGATGACTCATTATGGGTACACAATGGGAGCAACAGAGCTGAGACCAATTTGAACACTTAAACACAGCCGGGATGAAAACTTCCCAGTGAATTACCTAGAGATGTAAACCTCCCTGTAGAAGTTGAAATGCCAATTAAAAGGTCCAACATCAGCTGTGAGGACTAAATAATGCTGCGTATGTTGCAGTAGCTGTAAATGAGATGCCTTTGATTTATGATGTGACAGGGAACTTAAGGATCACTGACTAATGGGATGCGTTTCATTTTCTGTTACCTTTGCGTATAGCAATTTTTTTAGTCTATAATTAATTACATTTAATTTTAATTATTTAAATATTAAAAATTATTTTTAAATGACATTTTATCAAACATATTTTTTTTATTATGTTCATGTTAATATATAAATAAATTTTATTTATTTTCTAAACAATTGTTTATTTGAGTATCTGGCCTCTGCAGCGATCAGCTGTTATTTATTTAGTATTTTGAAAGATTTACACTCTAAATTGCTGCATGCCTCTTTCTATACTGACATTCATATACTGTACCTGCGACAGGTTGACCACATGCTGGGTTGGCAAGTCTGCAGTTTGCGGGTTTGCATAAATTAGATTTGAATGTAAGGATTTCTGACCAACCAGCTGCAAATGTTCTGCAAGTCAAAATAGGTAAGATGGATACTATTTTTTTTATAGAAGGAGACTGGCCAGCTGTGGTTATGATTACAATACAGTGAATTTACAGGTGTCAGCAGAAATGATAACTATGGGAATTAGGTTCAGAGAAAAGTGCTTTTATACAACAGTTAAATAAACAAGAAGTTAATTCTGAGTAGCTTACATTTTAGACACAATATTTCCAGTTATTTTATCTGCTTTTGCTCAATCAATGATTAAAAAAAGCCTAAATCAGTTAGCGTTTTTGAAAGAATCGGTTGACTTAAATGACTCATTCATAAAGACAGTCACTTGCATCGTTTCTGAATAAATCTGCATTCTTTTCTAATTAGTTAAGTGAATGATTCACATGACTTGCTCATACAGACTTGTTTAATTCCTAAGTCATTCCTAATCTTTTTGAACTAATTGGTTGAGTGAATGATTCTAATGAGTCACTTATGAAGATATAGTGTAATGTAATATAGCCTCAGCATGGGGCTATATGCTGAATGTGTCTCAAATGCCAGAATCTGTTGTTGATGAGCAAACATTGTTCAGAAACTATTTTGTAATGTTGCATATGAACAGAATATTTCATACATATTGAAGCTCATAAGGGATTTATCTCTTTGATAACAGACTGCTTTGAGTACTACTCTTGTGTCATTCAGCAGATCTACAGCAATGACTGCATTCACAGTGGAGCTATTGAAACATTATTGAGAATATTACAAGGCAGAGCTTTCAGATCACAAGTAACCTTATGTAAATCATATTTGTGATGCCTGCCCACTTAAGATGGAGTCTGAGTGGTGAAGTGGCTTATTGAACGCAATAGATTCAAAGGAGAATATACCCAGAGTAACTATTCGGGCGATATTGCTTGGCAATAAGTCTGGTAAACAGATTAAACACAGGGCAACTACTTTAGACATTAGTTGTTGAGTACGTAATATGTTATGTCTTACTTTGTTTTCCACCACCAGAATTCAGCACATACGTTTTTTTACCAACAAAAGTTATTGTATGCAATAACTATAATATTGTATAATAATATTGTATGAAATCCACTGCTACCTGAGCTTTAATTTCCTGAACTCAAGAGCTCTTAAAACCTTTCTCTGTTAGTGGATTGGCTGGCAAGAAGAGTGGGAGTGAGACAGAGGGAATATTCTAGAAGATGAGACGCTGCAGTGATGTATACATTGATGTTTGCTTTTTATATTGGCTCCCTGCATCACAGCATCATGGACATCTGTACATGTCAGTCTCAATGACTTTCATTCTCTCAGTTTCTTTTCCTTTCTTAATTTCTCTCTCCCTTACGGCTCTTACAACATGTCGTCGGGGCTTTCAGACTCTCTCTGCAATACTTCTCTGTCACTCAATTAACAGAGTGACAGAGAAGTCTCTGTCACTCTGTTTCACCATTCCACAGTTTCACCATTCCATTTCTTCTGCACATTTATTATAGATGAAATAGTGTTTCTGTTATATTACAATCAAATAAATACTTAAATCATGATTTGTTCTATTCTAATTTTTTAGGAACTTATTTGGATTCGATTTAGACACCCACATCTTAAGGGGATAGTTCACCCAAAAATGAAAATTCTGTCATTAATTACTCACCCTCATGTTGTTCCAAACCCGTAAGACCGCCGTTCATCTTCGGAACACAAATTAAGATATTTTTGTTTGAATCTGAGAGCTCTCTGACCCTCCCATAGACAGCAAGGGTCCTTACACTATCAAGGTCCAGAAAAGTACCAAGATGATCGACAAAGTAGTCCATGTGACATCAGTCCGTCAACTGTAATTTTACGAAGCCACGAGAATACTTTTTGGGCAAAGAAAACAAAAATAAAGATTTTATTCCACATTTTCGTCTCTACTGTTTCTCTTGTGGATGTGTGCTTGCGCCGCCACACGCTTGCGTCATGTACTGTAATAAAATCGTTATTTTTGTTTTCTTTGCGCAAAAAGTATTCTCGTGGCTTCGTAAAATTACAGTTGACAGACTGATGTCACATGGACTACTTTGTCGATCATCTTGGTACACTGAAAAAAATGACTCAATGAATTTACTAAATTTTTTTAAGGTAAGTGGTTGCAATCAATTTATTTTAGCTACATTTAAATAAACAAATTTAGTTGACTAACTTTCAACTAAATTTGTTTATTTAAATGTAGCTAAAATAAATTGATTGCAACCACTTACCTTAAAAAAATTGAGTAAATCCAATGAGTAATTTTTTTCAGTGTACTTTTCTGGACCTTGATCGTGTAAGGACCCTTGCTGTCTATGGGAGGGTCAGAGAGCTCTCAGATTCAAACAAAAATATCTTAATTTGTGTTCTGAAGATGAACGGAGGTCTTACGGGTTTGGAACGACATGAGGGTGAGTAATTAATGACAGAATTTTCATTTTTGGGTGAACTATCCCTTTAAGCATATATGTGAAAGTGTTGAGCAGTATACAGCGCTAGAGCAGAATAATGTGATTTTTCATTTTAAAGAAATCAAACTTCTTTTGGAAGAAAATGCACTAACTAGCCAGATTTTGTACTGAATGAACTTCTTACATCTATAAAAGTTGTTGTATAAAAGTTATACAACATGCTGTAGTAGTGAATATTCAAGTGTACACATTATACTGCAGGATATTAGTAGAGCATCACTGCTGATCCATGTACTGCCGCCTTTGTGCTACGTGTTGTTACAAAAATATAAGGTTCTTTTTAATTGAAAGATCTGAAAAAAAATTCTCTTTGAAGTATATGACGTGATGTATTTTTTTCTTTCTGTATAAAATCTATTCCATCTGTTTTAATCATTCTTCCGTGGTCTGAATAATAGAGCATTACACCTACATACACACAAAAGCCCTTGACTCACTGACCCTCCCTTTGAGAGCGTTTGACATTAAGAGGGTGTTTATGAATGCAGACGATGTGGTCAGCCGTGGCCACTTCCTGTGCAAGGAGTTTGAGTTGATTACTTTTTGATTTACTCAGTACTTCTACAAGCACTACATCAACAGCCTTTATAATCGCATGTATAATCTTGCATGCAATCACAGCTGGTTTTCAACACCCCGTCCTCATAAACTTCAAGAATTGGTCTGATTCCATTGCATATGGAAATATAATTGTTGTATTTTTCTCGGTTCCGTTTACTGATGTTATGAGGGGAAGAAAGGAAGCTATTTTTTAATATTTAAATAATATTATATGTTGTTTTGTATACACAGCGTTATATAATTAATATTTATTTCTTAAGGCAACACACTTGAGGTGAATAAGGTAAAAATGTAACTAATAGTTATCATACTTTCCCATTTGACTGATTACATTAGGAATTGCAAATCCTTTTTTTTTTCACAAGTTTTCTGAAATGTTATGTTTAAATATGCAAATAAGGGCATTATCTAATTAAATATGCATTAATTTCCATAACTTTCCAGAACAGAAATCTGAATGTTGGATAAAGGTTGAAAACTCTTGTTTAATTTTGTTAGAGTCAAAGGTTTTACTTAGGGAATTTTGCACATATTTTTAGCACTCCATAAATCAGAAGAGTGTCAACAGCCAGGAAGAAATTTTTTTATTTTTTAAAATTTTTTTAAGAATAAAATGTTGTATAAAATCAGGCAAATGATATATGAACAATCTCCTTTGTAAAAACCGTCAGAATATAAATAGAAATAAAACTGTATATTCAGTAAGTGCTACTTAAATGAAGATTTCTGGCTCGTTGTAGGAGAGAAAAAAAAATAAAAAAATAAAAAAAACAAATTTGCGAGAAACCAGCATTCATCAATGCAAATATTCAAAGTCCAAATAGCCCAAAAATTGTAACATTTTTTCCCCTGTTCATACTGAAAAAGCTCAATGAATAGATGAAGCTAAAATAAATAAACAAATAAATAAAGCTGAAATATGCAACATTTCACAAATTGCATACCTACTGGATTGTGTTAGCACAAAGTACATTTTTACTTGAGTTTATCCTTATATGGTGTACTGCCACAAGACTTGCTCTCAGGTGGTTTGCTTACACATTCCCTTCCCCTCTTGTACACACATACATATACTTCTCGTGTCCTTCACCGGCTCCTGGATGAAGTCCAGCGATGCTCTCTTCTCACCCGAGTGAGAATGATGGGTATATTATGCATCCGGAGCAGCGGCAGGGGCAGAGTTGCAGGTGTTGTGCGGAGAAGGCCTCCCCCGGGCGGGGCCTGAAGAGGGAGTGAGAGACCCCGGTTGGAATTATTTCCCTGACTCTCAATGCAATCAATCAGACACTCTGGCCATGATGCATTATTAACTTCCAAGGTCTTAATAAAGCACTGTGACCTTCGATTCATCATACCTTCCTTGTTTCTGAGTCTATGTACTCTTTTACAGCCAACGGAGTCAGCAAACTCTTAGACCTTTTGTGTTAGTATGCCAACAGTTTCTTCACATCTTAGGATCACTTGTATGCAGTAGAAAGTTAACTTTTCTGTTGCCCCCCAAAAAGTGGAGCTATAGGTTGTTTCCACCTACTTTGCATATATTTGTAAAGCTGTTAAAATTTGTAAAACAGCCTATTGAGTGGCTTAACGTCCCCAAGTGCTCATGTCATACATGACTAATTGCTGCTGGTTTGAAGGAGATGAGTTTCTCCTTTCTTTTGAAAACTTTCCAGCGTCTTGTTAACATATACTGGGCCATGTAATACTCCAACACCAAGTGAAAACCTTCCTCTCTCACCTTGTGTCTCTTTCTCTGTAAAATCTCTAGCCATTTGCCTTTTCATCCTGTCACTTACATATTCGGTTTGACTTGGACCAACAATAACGGTCTCAGATCAGTTTCCTTCTGTCCACATTATCATATTAATGAGGAGACAATATGCAAAAATTGATTCCAGATTAGCATTTTTATTGTGAGATATTTCAGAAAAATATAGGCCACTGTTTCTTCCTAATTGTGTGCCACAGCTGAAGCGTGTGATTCACAGCTGAGGAGCCGGAGTCTCTGGACTCACATTTCTCCCACACTGAGATCTTCTGAGTGAGACATCAAGCCTTCGGCCATAATTTATTGATAGACGTCAGGAAAAAGAGGAAGAGAGAAAGAGAGAGAGTGAGTTTGCATGGTTGGCTGTGCAGGATTCATAGAAAAGACAAAAGGAATTCTTGATGAACTTTGAAGTGCCTTTTCCAGAAGTCCTCGCAAATGCATATTGATGAAGAAATCGTCTTTCCTGGGGGGTGGGGGGGATAGGAATGTCGACTGCTTTGCTTATCTTCTAAATATTCATGAGCAGAGAGGACATGGCTCTCTGTGTTTGCGTGACGGGAATGGTAACAGTAACGCGAATGGTTCTGAGCAAAGGTGACTAGAAGTGGAAAAAATGTGGTGTGATGTCATGGGAAATTTTTATGTAATAGAATAAATCTGTACGCAAGACATAAATATCTGCTAGGTGTGGCCCTGGTCTGCATGTTTACATTGATTTTTACAGTATTAGACACAATAAACAGCATATATTCAAGATGGTATGATTGGCTGTGCTCTTGTTTGTTTCATATACTGTATATGGGTCAGTGACAAAAAAGGGTTGGCAAGATGAGAAATTCAAAAACCTTTCAAAAACTCGTTTTAAAAGCATGCATCAGGTATTTTAAAATGTACACAGCATGTTTATGTTGATTTTATGTAGTTAAAAATGACACGTACCATTTTTCACAAAAGTTAAGACTGAATGTACATGAAAATGTCAAATGGTGTAACCGCCAAAGAATGAGAAATATTAAATATTTTATCCACCTAGATGGCATATAAGCTTTCTCATAGAAATAAATACTTCATTTTAAAATATCACACGGAAATAGATTTTATTAGAGTTATCTCTAAATGTAAATTTTAATGCGTGTTTGCAATATTTGGCAGGACATATACTGAAAACACAAATTCTTTTCTAAATAATCTTTGACAAATTATTTAAAAAATGTTCAAAACCATATTATTGTGCTAAATTAGATGATTACATTTTATTCCACATTCATTTTCCTGTATATAATTATATTTTTATGAAAAATACTGGTTACGCCATTTGACACAAACCAGTTACACCACCTGACCATGTTGTTTCTACAGCCAAAGGCCATTGTTTGTTGAAGAAATTGACACTGAAAATCAAGCATGACTGTCAACAAGTTCAGCTGAAGTGTTTTTTTTTTTCTTTCTGGCAACATCAAAAAGATCTGGCAACATGAAATTATCGTAGTGATGAACAGTGAACTCATGTCTGGTATTGTAATTTTAATTTTCATATTGTAATTTCGTATTGTGTTGTGGCATCTATTGGGGAAAAAGAGGCTCTTACAGTATCTCACAGAAGTGAGTACACCCCTCACATTTTTGTAAATATTTTATTATATCTTTTCACGTGACAATGAAGAAATGACACTTTGCTACAATGTAAAGTAGTGAGTGTACAGCTTGTGTAAATTTGTTGTCCCCTCAAAATATCTCAACACACAACCATTAATGTCTAAACCGCTGGCCACAAAAGTGAGTACACCCCTAAGTGAAAATGTCCAAATTGGGCCCAATTAGCCATTTTCTCTCCCCGGTGTCATGTGACTCAGTAGTGTTACAAGGTCTCAGGTGTGAATGGCGAGCAGGTGTGTTAAATTTGGTGTTATCGCTCTCACTCTCTCATACTGGTCACTGGAAGTTCAACATGGCACCTCATGGCAAAGAACTCTCTGAGGATCTGAAAAAAAGAATTGTTGCTCTACATAAAGATGGTGTAGGCTATAAGAAGATTGCCAAGACCCTGAAACTGAGCTTCAACACGGTGGCCAAGACCATACAGCGGTTTAACAGGACAGGTTCCACTCAGAACAGGCCTCGCCATGGTCGACCAAAAAAGTGTCATATCCAGAGGTTGTGTTTGGGAAATAGACGTATGAGTGCTGCCAGCATTGCTGCAGAGGTTGAAGAGGTGGGGGGTCAGCCTGTCAGTGCTCAGACCATACGCCGCACACTGCATCAAATTGGTCTGCATGGCTGTCGTCCCAAAAGAAGCCTCTTCTAAAGATGATGCACAAGAAAATCCGCAAACAGTTTGCTGAAGACAAGCAGACTAAGGACATGGATTACTGGAACCATGTCCTGTGGTCTGATGAGACCAAGATAAACTTATTTGGTTCAGATGGTATCAAGCGTGTGTGGTGGCAACCAGGTGAGGAGTACAAAGACAAGTGTGTCTTGCCTACAGTCAAGCATGGTGGCGGGAGTGTCATGGCCTGGTGCTGCATGGGTGCTGCCGGCACTGGGGAGCTACAGTTCGTTGAGGGAACCATGAATGCCAACATGTACTGTGACATACTGAAGCGGAGACTGGGCCGCAGGGCAGTATTCCAACATGATAATGACCCCAAACACACCTCCAAGACGACCACTGCCTTGCTAAAGAAGCTGAGGGTAAAGGTGATGGACTGGCCAAGCATGTCTCCAGACCTAAACCCTATTGAGCATCTGTGGGGCATCCTCAAACGGAAGATGGAGGAGCGCAAGGTCTCTAACATCCACCAGCTCCATGATGTCGTCATGGAGGAGTGGAAGAGGACTCCAGATGCAACCTGTCAAGCTCTGGTGAACTCCATGCCCAAGAGGGCTAAGGCAGTGCTGGAAAATAATGGTGGCCACACAAAATATTGACACTTTGGGCCCAATTTGGACATTTTCACTTAGGGGTGTACTCACTTTTGTGTCCAACGGTTTAGACATTAATGGTTGTGTGTTGAGTTATTTTGAGGGGACATCAAATTTACACTGTTATACAAGCTGTACACTCACTACTTTACATTGTAGCAAAGTGTCATTTCTTCAGTGTTGTCACATGAAAAGATATAATAAAATATTTACAAAAATATGAGGGGTGTACTCCTGTGAGATACTGTATATCATATTAATTATAAAATGTAAAATTTAATGAATTGTATTTTACAGATGTAAATTGTAATCTTTGGTTAACATTTTTATCACAGAATTTGTTCAAATGTACTCACCCACTTCCTTCTGCTACATTATTAAATCATTTATGTATATTACATTATATTAGATGATACTACAGATTGCTTAAAGGGATAGTTCACCCAAAAATGAAAATTTTTCCATTATCCCCCTCCCCACCTTTAAGCCATCCTAGGTGTACAGTATATGACTTTCTTCTTTCAAATGAATACAATTGGAGTGACATTAAAAGTGAATGGGTGATATTCAATAGTCCAATAAACTGCATCCATCCATCATAAAAAAAAAAGTGCTCCAGATAGCTCCAGGGGGTTAATAAAGGCCTCCTGAAGAAAATCAATGCGCTTTTGAAGAACAATATCCATATTTAAAAGTTTAAAAACTGTAATAGCTTCTGCTATCTATCATACTTGCGTTCATGAGAGAGAGACATTCCAACGGATGATGTAGGATGTAACATAAGCACTGGTGAGAATATGCTAGTCTCACGAGAACCAAGTTTTGTTTACAGCAAAGGCTATATTATATTGTTATATTGGAATCCTTCAACATTTTTCTTTACAAATCCTCATTTTATACTTCTAATTTGTGGCCAGTGCTTTGTTTTGCTGTCTCCTCTGATTTCATGTTCGTCACTTCTCACCAGAGCTTATGCTGGAACGCCACTCTCGTGAACGTGTACGGCAGTTAGCAGAAGCTAGAAATTACGGTTTATAAAGTTTTAAATATGGATATTTTGCTCACAAAAGCACATTGATTCATTTCATGAGGTCTTTATTAACCTCCGGAGCCATCTGGAGCACTTTTTTATGATGGATAAATGCAGTTTATTGGACTTCTATTGGACTATTTAATATGACCCATTCACTGCCATTATAATGCTTGGAAGAGCCAGGAATTTTTTTAGTATAATGCTGATTGTATCGTCTGAAAGAAGAAAGTCATATGCACCTTGGATGGCTTGAAGTTGAGTAAATCAGGTGGTAATGTTCATTCTTAAGTGAACTGTCCCTTTAAAATGTTAAGTGAATGGAATTGAAATATGCATTAAAGCTAGCCCAAACATTTCAAAAACACTAATGTTGTGCAACATAATTATTTGATCCTAGACTTACAGAGCTTTAATAATAAAGTTGTAGATAAAGAACCACTTTCTCAAAAAATATAACATTTAACACTTGAAAATAGTTTCAAATAGCAGGTTAGTTTATATTTATATTTACATCTTTAATCAGCATCATAAACTAGTGATATTTGACAATAACAGAAAGGCTTGTAATAGGAGTCAAATGGTGTAACCAGTTACACCACATGACATTTCAATTTAAAATCAAATTTGACATGCATTATCATGGACATCAATGTAAGTACACGGCCTTGGTGGGAATATTTCAAATGTAATTTTTAAAGTTAATACTCATTTTCATAATAATGATGAATTATCAATGTATTTCTGAGGTCACACCATTTGACATGTATACCTAACAATACCTGACCATACCCTAAAAATGAGAGTTACTAACCTTTGCATGCAGCAGTTAGTATCACCAGAGGTCCTTCTCTGTGATATAATTTCCTGTCACATGATCTTCTTGCAAAATATTAACAAAATGGATCCTTGAATGGTGGTTACACCACCTTGACACTCAAGGAATTTGTCTTGACTCCCCTAATTCCCCAAATTAATATTAATATTCAGAACAATGATGCTCCATTTACTTTTATTTACTATTAAATGGTACTAATGTACGGTTATGCCAAACTAGCTGATCTGGTGTTTTATTGAGAATTTCACTTTTTTTAAACAAGATAATTTTTTTGGTACAAGGTTTTTACGGTTACACCACATTGACATTTTTGGAATAATCCCCCAAATATTCTCTCAAAATGAATTAAAACAAGAAATTTTAGACTTGGTCCACAAAAAAGAGAATGTATGCAATTAATTTGCATATTTATTTTGAAATTTTAACCCTTTTAAATTTAATTAAACCATATGGACACAAAAAAGTAGCATCACGTCATTGACCCATATACAGTGCTGGGTAAATTACTTACAAATTATTGTCCGTTACTGATTACAGATTACATGATGAAAATTGTAGTTAGTAATGTAATCTAAGATACTCATTTTAGGTAATGTATTCTGACTACTTTTTAGATTACTTTTAGATTACTTTTTACCTAACTTGTTTTAAACTTACGGTACCTTTAAATGTACCACACTGATATTAAAAAAAAGCAAAGAGACATTACACATCCAGTGATTTCAAATATAAATGGTATGACACAGTAAGATTTTTAGAAAATAAACTTTAAAAGAGAAAAAAAAAGAATTAGGGAAAAACAATAAATTATGGATAATTTGCTGCCATTATGTGAATAATATGTAATCATGTAATGAATAAAAAGTAATTGTAATCTGATTGTGATTGTGTAATCTGATTAATTTTTGGAATCTGATTACGTACTCCATATTACATGTAATCAGTAACTACACACACACACACACACACACTAGTTCTTTCTGGTCCTCGAATCTGATTGGCTGAGAGGAGTGTGATATTCTAGTGTTATCAGAACTCTGTTTCACCGTTTGTATCACTCCACTTGTGGCATTTCTCACAGCGAGTGTCATGGCAGATGCCCAAATCCACTATCATTTTATAAATTAAGATTTATTAATAATTTATAACAATTTTATAAATTAGGTTTTTAGGCGAGAATGTACTAGGGCTGGGCGATATATTGAACGTGATATTCATGCGCATCTAGTCAGTAAAGCTGGTTCCGTGACTAGCGCTAAATCTCCATCACCTGTTTTCAAATAGAGTGCCATTTAATACACAGAGCCGTAGATCACTGACAAGCTACGCAATATCGCGTTCAAATCGCAGATGAATCGCCTTCGATAATGAATGCGATATTGCGGAACTTGTCAGTGATCTACGGCTCTGTGTATTAAATGGCGCTCTATTTGAAAACAGGTGATGGAGATTTAGCGCTAATCATAGAACCGGCTTTACAGACTAGATGCGCATGAATATCACGTTCGATATATCGCCCAGCCCTAGAATGTACAGTACTTGTTTAGACTTCAGAGATGCAGTTTGTTAATAAAGATAGCATCTATTTGAAAATTTGCTTCAACATTTTTGGAGATGTGAACTCCAGGGTGTCAGCGGCCATTCAGCGCTCATGAACCCACAGAGAACAGATTTATGTTATATGATATAATAATAAATCAAGCTAAATATTATTCATAAAAAATAATATAATAATAATAATAAAAAAGACATTTCATTCATTGCTATAACCATTTGCCATAGGATCCCTTTTTATCGTCGATTTTCTTGAGTGACTATTTATTTTGCTGGTGTACCATTTGATAGGAATCAACAACAGTGGCTGGCCACCACTTCATTTTAATCATTCAGTATTTATTGCTGGGCAATAAAGAGTCTTAAACTGTGGGCAATAAAGAGTCTTAAACCGTGACCGTATATGCTTGAGATCAAGGAGTGAGTCGGGAAGTACTGCCCATAGACGTTATCAGACTTGATTTCGGCTGTGTTTGGTTTAACATAATCATATATCAAGCCATTCTCCATCTTTCTCCTTGATCTCAGGCATGCCGGAGCAATGAAAATGGCACGGAAACGTTCACCACTAAAAATAATTCAATATATCACCAGGACACAGGCCCCAGCTGATTTGAATCATGAGCAGCTGGGGTGGTTTCGCATTTTAAGAATCCATCACCCTGTCCTCGTAAAGCAGCAATACGGCCCACACTGCCTCATTTAAGAGACAATTACAATTCATTTCTCTGACTGACCACTATGATCATTCAGCAGCTCCCTGTTGTTAATCTATTTACTTCCCGATGGGTTCCAGCACTTTCTGTGGAGAGGCCAAATGCCTTTTGCTCCTTCCACGTGAAAACATGGAATGGCTTTGAGCTTTCCCCCCCAAAATGCTTCATTACACTCAGATGTGTTCATTATTTTGTGCTTTCTTGCTATATGTCTGCAGTTCTGTGACTAAATTTAGTTTCGTAGTGTCATTTCAAGGAGGAAAGTTAATTGCGTTTGTTTTCACAGGGGAGATCACTCAACTGATTACTTGATGTTATAAACTTACAGCCCTTGTTAACTTTTAGCTTCGGTGATATTTCATTATTATTATTATTCGCATATTTGCATAGACTGACGTGTTATCTAATTTAAGAAGAGATATTACAGGGCTGACAGCAGGAGGACAGACATTTCTTTCGTGTTGTCAGCTAGTTTCATAATTTCATAGCAGTTACACTAATAGAAGGGCGATCAGGGTGCTATGGTTTGCTAATCAGTTTATATGCTTTTCATCACGCATTACACAAAAGCAGTAAATCTGAGCAGACACAATTAAAATGTGATTTCTGCTGGGGGCAATAGCAGAGTTGGCATAAAGGATATCTGTGATCAGGGTTAATAAGGAAAGATGGGCATTGAAAAGGCTTCAACAGAGGTATTATCTGGACTTGCCTAGATTGCAAAGCAATGATGCATTTAGCATCATGACATTATTCAGTTATAATTTTTAACTATTGCTAGAATAGTTAAATATTTTTAAATATCTAAATATTTAGATATTTTTGCTAAAACACTGCAGAAAACAACAATACTGCAAATATAGGTATTTTTACCTGACTGTTAAAACCAGGTTTGTGACAAGACTTTTTTTTTCATTTAGCATTATTAATCAGTATGTTAAAAAATCTTAAAAAACATATAATTGTTAAAATTGAGAAAGTTATTTGTAAAATTGTAAATTGTCTATTCTTATTATTGTTGTTGTTTTTGCAATTTTATTTTATTTTGTTTGTTTAATTATTTTGGCTTTAAGGGTCATCATGGGGAAAAGTTATAACCTTAATTGTATAAAGTGTTCTGTTAAAGCTTGGGGAAAAAAATCATAAATAAATATTTAAAAAAATATGTATTATATAAAATATTTATTTATTATTTAAATATAATTACAAAATAATATAGTCACAATGTTGTTTTACATTAAGCAGCTTATTATAGGCTTATAGCAAATATTTATATAGCAAAATGTTAAGAATAAATAGTTATGAAAAACAATTCTTCAAATAATCAAAATGTTAAATGACAACAACAACATAAAAACTATACAAACCATATTTAAAAATTAATTTTGACCAAAAAGTATTGCCAATTATTTATTGAATGATTTACTTACCCCAGCCTGACATTTCTGAAAAATACTGTTGTCCTGAGATCAGTTCAACCTTTCAGTTAAAATCTATGTTCATATCTGAACGTTTGTCAGTGGTTATTAGATTCACTAGTTTACACAACAGCTGTATCAAAAATATGAAAATATTGAAATTTTGATGTGGAGAACAGAATTAACAAAATCATTCAAATTTACATAGGTCAATATCACCATAGAGTGCCTTTCAACCCTCACAATACTCAAAAATTTTGGTTTTAATTTCCCATTCGCTTTATGTCAAATCATAAATAGTAGACACTCAAGTACTATAGAAACATAATAGTTGAGCTCCTACACATTTTTTTTTTTTAGATAATTATGGGCCATTATTCGAAGCATAAACCATAAGATATGTCCACCCTGTCATGGACATATATATTGCTGTTAAATACGTTTTCATTGCAAAATTAAGATGCAAATTATATTTTCTGAAAGTTATGATGTCCCTTTCCTAAACAGGGTTATTTGTTTGCTTTCAAATCATAAATACATAAAAGATTTTATGTAAACCATGTGTTTTTAAAGAAACTCATACAATTCACACATGTATTTTTTCTTATTTGGAGAAAACTGTGATATTTGGATGCAGTTTTTGTTTGCATGTTATTGCCCCCACACCTAGCTATTGAAAACACTGGATTATATAGATATGATTAAATTATTATTTAAAATATTATTGTAAAATATCAAGATGACAGGGTGGACCAGCACATGACGGTGTGGACACATAATGCAGAACGTCTCGGTTACGTATGTAACCCTCGTTCCCTGAAGGAGGGAACGGAGACGTCACGTCGGATGACCGACGAAATTGGGATCTCGCCAGAGAGACCAATCCACTTCGAGTGTAACTAAACGAGCCAATGGACACTGGCATGCGATTATTGCATCCAGCTGCCGCTGATCACAGCGTGAGCATAAGAGGCAGCTGATGCACCGCATCAATTATGTTTTCGCTGAGGAGCCGAGCCGGCGACCCGGCAGCTCAGCGGTGGTACAGCGACTGTGGCGACGGGACGTGACGTCTCCGTTCCCTCCTTCAGGGAACGAGGGTTACATACGTAACCGAGACGTTCCCCTTTCAGTCGGTCACTCCGAGTCACGTCGGATGACCGACGAAATTGGGATCCCTACCAAAGCGCCACAGGAGCTGCCCCTTCCAGTGCCCTGTGTAGGGCTCCTGACCCTTCCTATAAGGCAGACGATAGGACCGGGCTCTACACAGAGAAGGTCAACTACTGGTGTTCCTTGAACAACCCAAACAGTAGGACTAGGATAACACTGGGAAGCGTGCCCTTCCACTTGGAAGAGGCACACTGCGGAGTCACCTCCTCCCAGAGGGGGTTAAGTGACATTCAAACATGTGAAGTAACCCCGAAGGGCCCTATTGCACATGGAAGTCTCTGAGATGGCTCAGGCTGCATCTTTAGAGATGGCAGAACGTGGTCCGCCAGGGGAAACATGGCTCTAATAAGAATACCGTGGAATACACATATGGGATCCCGACAGGGTCTCTCATATGGGCACTAGCCTCGCACCAGATTTCAAGAATTCATTGGCTGAAGGCCTGGCGCCGGACGCCCCGCCGCGTCTGGACGCCGGAGTGCTGGAGGACTCAACAGGGTTTGCCTGGTTAAGGAACTCTCTGGAGAATTAGGCGTAAGGACGCCGCAAGCCGACTCTGAGTTGGCCCTCTCAGTGCCACTACCCGTTTGAGGTGAGAACACAGGAGGAAACCGGTTCGACACGTAGGCTATAAAACCTAGCGAACGTGTTGGGAGTCGCCCAACCCGCAGCTCTACAGATGTCTGCTAGCGAGGCACCACGAGCCAGCGCCCAGGACGATGCGACACCCCTAGTGGAGTGAGCACGCAACCTGAGCGGGCAGGGCACACCTTGTGCTTCGTAGGCCAAGGTGATGGCATCCACTATCCAGTGGGCCATCCTCTGCTTGGAGACAGCCTTCCCCTTCTGCTGTCCTCCGTAACAGACAAAGAGCTGTTCTGAGGTCCTGAAGCTCTGAGTTCTATCCACGTACTGATGCAGTGCGCGTACAGGACAGAGCAAAGCTAGGGCTGGGTCTGCCTCCTCCAGGGGCAGCGCTTGCAGGCTCACTACCTGGTCCCTGAAGGGCGTGGTAGGAACCTTGGGCACATAGCCGGGCCGGGGCCTCAGTGTTGCACTGGAGTCAGCCGGCCCAAACTCAAGGCACGACTCGTCGACCGAAAATGCCTGCAGGTCCCCCACCCTCTTGATTGAGGCCAATGCAGTCAGGAGTAGGGTTTTCATAGAAAGAAACTTCAACTCGACTGACTGCAACGGCTCAAAGGGGGCAGTTTGTAGGGCTCTTAGCACCAAGCCAAATCCCAAGAGGGAAGGGAGGGAGACCTCGGAGGATTTAACCTCCTGGCCCCCCTAAGAAACCTGACGACCAGATCGTGCTTCCCCACCGACCTCCCCTCTATGGGGTCGTGGTGGGCAGAAATAGCAGCAACATATACCTTAAGGGTGGAGGGGAACAGCCTACGCTCCAACCCTTGTTGCAAAAAGGAAAGCACGGCTCTGATCGAACATCTCCGGGGGTCCTCCTGGTAAGAGGAACACCATTCGACGAACAGGTTCCACTTCAGCGCATAGGCCCGTCTTGTGGACGGTGCTCGTGCTGAAGCGATAGTGAGCGCTACCTCCTGGGGCAGGTCACCTAGAACCTCCGCGTCCCGTCCAGGGACCACACATGAAGTTTCCACAAGTCTGGACGCGGGTGCCAGAGGGTGCCCCGTCTCTGAGAAAGCAGATCCTTCCTCAGAGGAATCGGCCAGGGAGGGGCTGTCGCGAGGAGCATGAGTTCCGGGAACCAGGTCCTGTTGGGCCAATATGGAGCCACTAACAGGACCTGCTCCTCGTCCTCCCTGATCTTGCACAATGTCTGTGCTAGCAGGCTCACTGGGGGAAACGCATACTTGCGCAAGCCCTGGGGCCAGCTGTGTGCCAGTGCATCCGTGCCGAGCGTTGCCTCGGACAGGGAGTAGAACCACTGGCAGTGGGTGGTTTCTGGAGATGCAAACAGGTCTACCTGAGCAACTCCGAACCGACTCCAAATCAGCTGGACCGCCTGGGGATGGAGTCTCCACTCCCCAGGAAGTGCCGCTCGAGACAGCTCGTCGGCCGCCTGATTGAACACTCCTGGGATGTGGATGGCACGAAGGGACCTCAGATGCTTCTGACTCCAGAGGAGGAGGTGGCGGGCGAGTTGCGACATGCGACGGGAGCGCAAACCGCCTTGCCGGTTGATATAGGCAACGGTCGCAGTGTTGTCCGTACGGACCAGAACGTCCCTGCCCCGAAGGCGCCCTCTGAGGCGGCACAGGGCAAGGCGTACTGCCAGCAACTCGAGGCAATTGATATGCCAACGCAGAAGGGGGCCCGTCCAAACCCCTGATACTGCGTGCCCGTTGTACGTGGCACCCCAGCCGGTGGTCGAGGCATCCGTGAATACCACAGCATGCCTGGATACCTGCTCCAGGGGCACTCCTGCCCGAAGGAACGAAGGATCTGACCACGGGCTGAAGGTCTTGCGGCAGGCCGGTGTAATCTGAACCCGGTGAGTACCGCGTTTCCACGCCCACCTCGGGATTCGACCATGAAGCCAGTGCTGAAGCGGTCTCATATGGAGCAGACCGAGCGGAACTATGGCCGCAGCTGCAGCCATATGCCCCAGGAGCCTCTGAAAGAGTTTCAGTGGGACCGCTGTCCTGCCTGATAAAGTCTTGAGGCAGTTCAGCACCGACTGAGCACGTTCCTGGGTGAGGCGTGCTGTCTGGTTGACCGAATCCAACTCCATGCCGAGAAAAGAGATCCTCTGCACTGGCACGAGTTGCTCTTTTCCCAATTGACCCGAAGGCCCAACTGGCTGAGGTGCCTGAGCACCAGGTCCCTGTGTGCGCACAACAGCTCTCGAGACTGTGCAAGTATGAGCCAGTCGTAGAGGTAGTAGAGAATGCGCACACCCCGTTCTCTCAAGGGAACAAGGGGCCGCCTCTGCGACTTTGGTGAAGACACGAGGCGAAAAGGGACAGCCCGAAGGGCAGGACCTTGTACTGATATGCCCGACCGTCGAACGCGAATCACAGGAATGGCCTGTGTCGTGGGAGAATCGAAACATGAAAGTATGCGTCCTTCAGGTCGATTGCTGCAAACCAATCTAGGGGACGGACGCATCCAAAAATGCGTTTCTGCGTCAACATCTTGAACGGCATCTTGTGAAGTGCACGGTTCAAAACTCGCAGATCCAAGATCGGTCGTAACCCACCGCTTTTCTTGGGCACAATGAAGTAAGGGCTGTAAAACCCCGACCTCATATCGGCTGGAGGGACCGGCTCTATTGCATCCTTCGCCAGTAGGACTGCAATCTCCGCGAGCAAGACAGGGGCATTGACGGCTTTGACTGAAGTGAACCGGATGCCCCTGAACTTGGGGGGGACGCCGGGCGAACTGAATCGCATAGCCGAGTCTGATGGTCCGCAGGAGCCACCGGGACGGGCTGGGGAGCGCTAACCAGGCTCCGAGAGACCGCACCAGCGGGGCCAACGGGCCCACCGACATGCCCGCGGTGGGGCAGCGAGGTGGAACACAGGGACCGGCCCCAGGGCCTGTGACGGCAGGGGGCGGGGTCTGGGTGTGTAGTGTAGCACTCACCTGATTTCTCCTCGCGTGGGAGGAGACACAGGAACCCGGCTTGAGGCTTGTGACAGCCCGGCGTTTGACGACTTGAAGCGGGGACTGGAGTGCTACTGCCCTTACCTGGTTCCACGAATGGGCAGGAGGGGTGCTCTTGGGCAACCACCCGCTGCCTGCTGGCGAGAGAGGAGGAGGGAAGTGATCCTGTGATGCACGGATCACCACTCTCCTCCTCTTGAGACCCGGAGATTGAGGAGACCGCTCTTTACTGATGTTTTGGGTACCGCTGGCTGCTGGGCCAGAGGCGGAACAAAATGAACAAAAGATACTCCACCCGGCCCTCCTCCGGGGGAGGGAGTGGTGCAGTCACCATCTCCCGATGAGCAGTCTCCTCCATCTCTGGGTCGACCGTCCCAGGGCCTCTTGCACTTGCGCTTGCCGCCAGGTTTGGCGGGGGCCTGGACGGGCTGGGCGTCCTGCCTGCGACCGGCTCCACGACGCTGCCTGGTGAAAGGCTGCTGCGGCTGCGCGGGAGCGGGGGCGGCCGCAGGGGGGCGCCCACGGCGACGAGCAGGCTGAGTGGCTGCAGTCGGAGTGGAAGCAGCAGGTTTCCTCCAGCGCATGATGTGTTTGCCTCAGTCTGCTTCTGGGCTGCCGAGAACTGCTGGGCAAAGCTCTCGACAGCGTCGCCGAAAGGGCCGGTCTGTGACACGGGAGCATTCAGGAACTGTACCTTCTCCTGCTCCTTCATGTCAGTGAGACACAGCCAGAGATGGCGCTCCTGGACATCGCACGACCCAGAGACTGTGCGGTCACCTTCGTCACTCGTAGCGCGAGGTCCGTCGCAGCACGCAGCTCATGTAGAACCGCCAGGTCGTGACCACCCTCGTGCAGGTCTTTCAGTGCTTTGGCCTGGTGGACCTGCAGCAACGCCATAGCGTGGAGGGCGGAAGCCGCCTCCCCACAGGCTCTATAAGCACTGCCAGTTAAACCTGACGAATACTTAGAGGCCCGTGAGGGGAGACACGGATCACCCCGCAGGGTGGAAGCGGCGGTTGGACACAGTTGCATGGCCACAGACCGTTCCACCGAGGGGATGCCCGCAAACCCCAAAGCGGCTCCACCATCGAGGGTAGTGAGAGCGGAAGAACTACAAGATGTGTTTCGGGCAGTGAAAGGTGCCCTCCACGATCTTGTCAGCTCCTCATGCACTTCCGGAAAGAATGGCACCGGAGGGGGGCGCTGAGAACCAGCGCCACCCCCACCGAGGAACCACTCGCCCAGCCTCGAAGGATCGGGACACGGTGGCTTTTTAGGATTCCACACGAGCCCGACATTCTCGGCGGCCCGGGAAAGCATAGCCGTCATCTCTGGGTCTGGCACGGACAACGCTACCACACCCGAAGGGGGCAACGCAGCCGGGTCATCATCCCCGGAGAGAGAGGGCCCGCCCTCCGATGCAGTGATCGACATCTGGTCGTCAGAGGGGGCACCGAAGGAAACGCGTGGCCAGCGCGCTCCTTCGGCAGCTCCACCGGCTGCGGAGTGCTTGAGGGGTGAGGAGCTCCACTTGGGGAAGCCCTCACCGTAATCCTCAATCACCTCTGACTCCACCGGATCCAGTGTGCACGCCGGATCACGGCAGGCAGAGGGACTCTGCCATGTTTGACATAGCAGAGTCGCACTCCGAGATGGTCATGTCCCCGCAAGAAGAACATGAACCATCCACGAAAGCCACCTCAGCGTGCTGAATGCCCAGACACGTGAGGAAGCGATCGTGACCGTCCTGAGGCGCCAGGAAACGACCACACCCAGAAACGCACGGGTGAAAAGACATCTTTAAAAAGACGCGATCACCCGTGTTGCTCTTTTAGAGAAATTGCTCTTTCAGAGAAATGCTCTTTTAGTGCTGAAGCACGCAGGGGAGCTGGCCACCGCACACTCCTAGTGTGGCTGTCAGCAGGAAGACGATCTTTCTCTCCCGGACACCGTGACCACCGCTGCCGCGCCGTAACGCCCGCACTCGCTCGCAGAACACTCTCTTGGAAGGGAGAGCAGTAGCTTTAACCACTACCGCTCGGCTCCGAAGCGAAAGGATAATTGATGCGGTGCATCAGCTGCCTCTTATGCTCACGCTGTGATCAGCGGCAGCTGGATGCAATAATCGCATGCCAATGTCCATTGGCTCGTTTAGTTACACTCGAAGTGGATTGGTCTCTCTGGCGAGATCCCAATTTCGTCGGTCATCCGACGTGACTCGGAGTGACCGACTGAAAGGGGAACACACAATTCATGACAAAATATGAAAATGAAACATTTATTCAACTTCTAAAAAAATAATATAATAATAATAAATAATATAATTACACCCTCAATCACACTGATATACTGCTCCCTCCCCATTCATTTTCATTAAGTCCACCCTGTCATGCGTCTGTCCACTCTATCGAGTCTAAATGGCCGACAGGATGGACATTTTGGAACAACGACAGGGTGGACATTTTGAGCTTCAGTTAGTATATTAGCTTACAAAAAACTGTGACTAGCTAAATATTTAGTCTGGTTGTTGAAGAGAATTTGGTATATTTAAACTTACATATTTTGAAAATACTGTATTCTAATCACTTCTGGCATATTTAATGCCGACAGGGTGGACATGTTAAGCTTGGGAAAAGCAAGTAAGCAAACTCATTCGAAGAAAATTTGTCAACTGAAAAGTCACCAACTTATTCAACTCAGCGGTTGAAATTCCCGCCACTGAAGAGACAAAAAATCTGTTGTCCTGATGTCACTAAAGGGGATGGCCTTTTCTTAAATGGGCGGATTTTCCAACAAAACAGGGTGGACAACCATACAAGGGACGTGGAAAAAATTGTTTTTATTACCAAATGATCAATACAGTTTAACAAAAAATTAACAAAATATTAATAGAGAATTTTTTATTTTTATTTTATGATTTGACTGTATTCTACTCTCATTCAAATTTAATGAGCAGTGCATGGGACAAAGCAAAATAACACACATCCTCTTACACAAAACTAAAAAAAAAAAATCTAGAAAATGTATCTAAAGAGCCAAGTAATGCTTTTGTTATGAATATAAAAACTTATCCTAATATAACACATCCTTTCATAGTCATTTTTATGTTAAGTTATCATGGCAAATGAGTTATTTATGTACAGGACACCAAAAGGCACCCTACAGTGATATTGACCCACATCGCAAATTACTGCTAGAGAAAACACATTTGAGTAATTGAATGTGTGATTAAAATCGAATTAATGAGATATAGCCGTTGTGACAATGTCCCAGTATGAAATTTAGCTCTGGTCTTCTACAGTGTATATCTGAGAAAATATGTATCTGGGAAAACCTCCAATATCCCCCAGATTTCAATGTGTGTAAACAGGTATACATTGTGTTGAGCACGCTTATCATTCAGGCAGATGCAATCTAACTTCCTCTCTGCCAAGAAATATCCAAATAGTCCTGCAAAATCATATAAATCATAGTTTTTGTACAATCTAATTTAGAGTCCCTCTGAAGAGCCCAAACAAAGGTTGAGTACAGAACAACACGGCAGTGTCATCTGGGAAAACAGAATGAGAAATACTGTCTGACAGACGCGACACAGACGTCCACACACATTTGCTGAACAATGAGCAAAATTACTCTGGCCATATTCCATCTGATTGTGTTTACATGTTTTCATAGTAATTTTGGTTGTGTGGGTTTTTCCGTGCTTGCTAATTCCCAACAGTCCGGAGTGTATACAGAGACTGTGAGCAAGTGCATGTCTGTATTCATTGGTATTTCTGAAACCATTCGCTTGCCCTCATTGATTGATATGCTGAGCACTTGCTTCTGAAACAAAGGCTGTCCAACCTTCTAACCCCCCAACACTTATTGCATTTAACATTAAATAAGCATTCAAGAAACGTCTGCTGAGAAATCCTCTCTCATAAAACACCATCTGTGCTGCTTTCTTCATCCTTTCATTTGCCGGAATACATGACAGGGAGTGACACAATAAGGAAAAACAGAGAGCGTAGCGCAAATCAGGTCAACCGTGATCTGTGACCAATTAGCGTACGAGCTAACATTGCAGCTTCTTGCTCTTTTTTTTTTACAAGCAGCACAAACATGACATTCAACTGGATGTGTTTGCATTTTAGCTGTAAATTTCAAGGGTAAACTTAGGCGGGGTTAAAAGAGCCCATAAAATAAGTTGTGTAAGTTGCGCTGTGGGAATTTGAGCAACGGAACTGCTGAGATTTGCAGGAACATCTTTTTACTCTCTAGCAATGAAATTAGCACACCACTGTATGTAACATTCATATTCCATATTTTAATATATTCAAATGAGGAGCAAAGGTAGGGTTCAGGGCAGGACTATCGGAGAACAATCAGCATATTTACTGAGATGAGGCATCAGCAGAGAGACCTTTGCCAAAATGGGGAACATTACATATTCTCATGCCCTTACAAGGACTACAATAAGAAGAAATTAGCCTAGGCGGAAAGATTTTTTGTATCCCCACTGATAAAGCTGTTAGATAAAAAATATATAAAGTACCAGAACTGCTCTGAATGATGTTCATTTCTGTGAAAATGTAGGCAATTACTAATGCACTGTGTACTCAACAATCTAGTGCATGAGGTTTGAAAAGATATTTTGTCATCCAGCATCAATCGGAGTCTGATAACCCTTCACCTTTGGCTAAATAAGGAAAGCAGCGACGGTAGAGTTCATAAAGTGTCCAATATACCACACTTAGTTTTTATGATTACATTATCCTGGGATTTAAAGTGCACTTTTTCTTGTTTTCAGTGTGAACACACCACTCCCACTTTTTAAATGGCTTAGAATAGTGCTTAAAGGGATAGTTCACCCAAAAATGAAAATTCTGTTATTAATTACTCACCCTCATGGCATTCCAAATCTGTAAGACCTACATTCATCTTCAGAGCACAAATTAAGATATTTCTGATGAAATCCGAGAGCTTTCTGTCCCTGCATAGACAGCAACACAACTGAAACGTTCAAGACCCAGAAAGGTAGTTAGGACATCGTTAAAACAGTCCATGTGACATCAGTGGTTGAACCGTAATGTTATGAAGCTACGAGAATACTTTTTGTGCGCAAAGAAAACAAAAATTTTGACTTTATTCAACAATTTCTTCTGTTCCGTGTCAGTCTCCACCATGTGTCCACGAGCCTTTATATAGAGTCTTTTTTTTGTTGTTTTCTTTGTGCACATCAAAAATAAAAAAATATCTTAATTTGTGTTCCGAAGATGAATGAAGATCTTATGGGTTTGGAATGACATGAAAGTGAGTAATTAATGACAGATATTGTGAATTAGGGTACACCTTTTGAGTTTACTGCACTTATTTAATGATGACTCAACACTGCTGCTAAATCTACAGCATAAAAGAGACAGTGTGGTATGATTCCCAGTGAACAAATCTAATTAATCTTTTCTTTTTAGTTAATCAAAACCATATGGCGTGAACAGTGTATTATAACTCCTGAAAAAATGAATCTAATGCAGTGGTGGCCAACTTCAGTCCTGGAGAGCCACAGTCCTGCAGAGTTTTGCTCCAACCCTAATCAAACACACCCCAACAAGCTAATCAAGGCCTAATGGTTACTAGAAAGCTAAAGGCAGGTGAGTTTCTATCAAGAAGCAATACTCTGCAGGACTGTGGCTCTTCAGGACAGAAGTTGGCCACCCCTGGTATAATGAGTCAGTTCTTTTTAGTGAAGCACAAGCATACAGCGCAAGCAGCACAGTTTGAACTAATAACTAATGAGCAGTTTTTTTTTTTTTTTTTTTTTTAGAAAATCAAGCACATTTTTATATATTTTTTAAAAGAAGTCTCTTAAGCTCACCAAGGCTGCATGCATACAACAGTACCATAAAAATGAATAGTGCAAAATATTGCTACAATGTAACAAAATAACTTATTTCTGTCTGTGTGTATATATATGTATATATATATATATATATATATATAATTTATTTATTTATTTGTTTGTTTGTTTGTTTGTTTGTTTATTTTCCTGTGATGGCAAAACTGAATTTTCAGCAGCCATTACTCCAGTCTTCAGTGTCACATGACCCTTCTGAAGTTATTCTAATATGCTGATTTGTTGCTCAAGAAACATTTCTTATTATTATTGATGTTGAAACTTAATATCTTTGTGGAAACCATAAATAGAAAATAAATAGAATATAAATAGAAAGTTCTGCAAAACAGAAGTCTTTTGTGACATTGTAAATATCTTTACTGTCACTTTTGCTCAATTTAATGTGTTCTTGCTGAATAAAACTATGCATTTCTTAAAATAAAAATGACTTACCCCAAACTTAACCAACTTAAATGGTAGTGTGTAAAATATATGCTTAAGATGGAGGTCCATGTATACTAGTAGCCCTGGAGCTCAACAGTCTTCATTTGAAATGTATATACATTGGCCTCTGCGTGGGCTCCCTGCATTTCAGGGTCACAGGACATTTAAATAATGTCCCATTCCATCACATAAATGTCAACCGCAACATCAAAAAGTGATTTGAGCACTTCCTTCAAAAATGCCCAAGGCCATAATAAACCAGATTTTGATGTGCATTTTTAGTTAAACTTAAAATAACAACCGTTTATTCCAGGGCAAATTTACTCATTATGCTGGTCATTTTGCTATCTATTTTTGAAGGAAGGAGAGCTGCAGGAAGATGCTAAAAGATTAAAAATGTTTCTCTTGTGACAGGTAAGGCTATGAATCATGCAGCATATTTCCTGAAAGAATGGAATCATGCATTTATAGAAGCAATTCTCAGTAGCACCAACCCCAGATAGGATCTTATTTGCCATTCCGTGACAGGATTGGGATTGTTTATGATTGCCTTGTTAAAAAGTGATGGTTATGACTGTATTTCTACTTGGCTCATAGGAGTACAGGGTCTTTCATGGCTTGGCATTAATAACAGGGGTCTGTGATGCAGGGGAAGCAGGTACAGGCCATAAAGGTCAAGTGGAAATCGTTCAGTAAATGCTACCAAATGGACTTTATATAAGACTTGCTTTTTGATGCATTTCAGCAGTGCTGTGTGACTCTTCAATGCAGTAATTACACATTGTCCTCACACAATAGCTGTCAAAAGAGCCATTATTTAGGATAATAGTGATATTCTGAAGCGTGCTATGATAACATTTAATACATAAACTTTTGACCAACAGTACATAGATTTCAAATTTAATCCAACAATGCAGCCTTTAGAGTTGGAGTCTGGCTCACTAATGAAAATAGAAAATAATATATTTTAAAAGAAGAGCATTTATATGTCTAGCAACGACAGAGAGTCAAAACTAGCTTATCTTAAAGGCCATGTCTAAAGCGTCTCAGATATAACCCTGAGCTTTACTTACTGTAGCAGGCTGACACACCATTGATTTCTTCATCATTTTTTGAAGGCCAAGTGATCTCACATTCTGCTCTCACATCTGTAAAGCAGAACTATGTTGAACCAACAGCACACAGACCGTATGTTTTCCCTGAGACACAAAGACACCGTAAACCTGCTACAGGTGCATCTCAATAAATTAGAATGTCGTGGAAAAGTTCATTTATTTCAGTAATTCAACTCAAATTGTGAAACTCGTGTATTAAATAAATTCAGTGCACACAGACTGAAGTAATTTAAGTCTTTGGTTCTTTTAATTGTGATGATTTTGGCTCACATTTAACAAAAACGCCTCTAGGTTACGTATGTAACCCTGGTTCCTCGAGGGAACGAGACGCTGCGTCGAAACGCTATGGGAACGCCTTCAGCGTGACCGGCTCTGAATACAAGTGTAATCTGTCCAAAGGATGGGCGAGACGTCACGGGCGAGGTGACGTAATGACCAGCTGGTATAAAAGCACGTGCGGTGAAACCGGCATCAGCTTCTAGGAGTGAAGCAAGCGCGGGCAGGGATGCCGGAAGTGTGGCCTCGAGACGCAGCGTCTCGTTCCCTCGAGGAACCAGGGTTACATACGTAACCTAGAGGCGTTCCTCTTCAGGAACTCGAGCTGCGTCGAAACGCTATGGGAACGAGATGCCCACGCCGCCAGGCTTCCAAGTCCCTGCCCAGTGTGTATCCCTGCGGAGCACATCTAGGGCGAGAGGACGGAAGAGCCTGGAGTGGCCCTCATGTCAAGGCCATAAAACCTGACAAAGGTCAGGGGCGTAGACCATCCCGCAGCGTTGCAGATGTCCTGTAATGGGACACCTGCGAGAAAGGCCTTGGAGGCCGCCACACTTCGTGTGGAGTGAGCTCTGACTCCCATCGGCGAGGGGAGATCAGAGGACTCATAGGCCATGATAATGGCCTCCACAATCCACCGACTGAGGGTCTGTTTGGAAGCAGAAAGACCTCTCTTAGGGGGACCATAGCAAATCAGCAGTTGGTCCACCCTTCTCCACAGGGCAGTTCTGTGGACGTATGCATCCAGCGCTCGCACTGGACACATACAGTTATGCTTCTGCTGGTCTGGCTCCCTGAAGGGAGGAGGACCGAAGGCCTGCAGTACGACAGGCTGTGGCGTGACAGAAGGAACTTTGGGGACGTACCCTGCACGAGGGTACAAAAAGGCTTTGGCCATACCAGGCGCAAAATCCAAATGAGTAGGGGCCACTGAGAGGGCCTGCAGATCCCCAACTCTCTTAAGAGAAGAAATCGCCAGAAGAAAAACAGTCTTCAGAGTGAGATGGAGATCAGAGATCTCCTCAATAGGCTCGAAAGGAGGCCTAAAGAGAGCATCCAACACCACAGCCAGGTCCCATGGAGGAACACGGGACCGTACTGGGGGCCTCAGCCTCAGCGCACCGCGGAGGAAACGTGTAACCAGGGGGTGTCTGCCCACTGACTGTCCACCAAGAGAGGTGTGGTAGGCCGAAATCGCCGCCACATAAACCTTCAAGGTGGAGTGGGTTAACCCTGTGGAGAGTCGAGCCTGCAGGAACTCCAGCACTGTACCAACCGGGCAGTTGACTGGGTCGAGCTGGCGGTCTCCGCACCATGAAGTGAAAAGTTTCCACTTCAAGGCATACAGTTTCCTCGTTGAGGGAGCTCTGGATTGGAGGATGGTCTCAACAACCTCGGTTGAGAGACCGGAAGCTATGAGCTGTGCCCCTTCAGGGGCCATACCCACAGCTTCCACAACTCCGGGCGGGGGTGCACAAGGGTGCCCCCTGCCTGTGAGAGGAGATCCCCCCTGACGGGAATCTCCCATGGAGAGCCGTCGAGGAGAGAAATCAGGTCCGAGAACCATACTCGGCCCGGCCAGAATGGGGCTACTAACAGCAGCCGGACCCCGTCCCGGCGCACTCTCTCCAGAACTCCGGGGAGCAGAGCAATCGGGGGAAAGACGTACAGACGAAGCCTCGGCCAAGTCTGTACCATGGCATCCAGCCCCAGTGGAGCTGGATGAGTCAGAGAGTACCAGAGGGGACATTGCGATGTCTCCCAAGTCGCAAATAGGTCCACCTGAGCCTGGCCAAACACTCTCCAAATCTGCTTCACCACCTCTGGGTGAAGCATCCATTCCCCGGGCCTCGGCCCCTGTCTCGACAGGATGTCTGCTCCCACATTGAGATGCCCAGGGATGTACACTGCTCTCAGCGAGAGGAGTTTGCCCTGGGACCACACAAGGATCTGGTGCGCCAGCCTGTACAGGGGGCGCGACCGCAGACCTCCTTGGTGGTTGATGTAAGAGACCACTGCCGTGTTGTCGGCGCGCACCAACACATGGCGATCTCTTAGGTCTGGGAGAAAGTGTTTCAGAGCCTGAAACACAGCCAGCATCTCCAGCCAATTGATGTGCCACGTGAGATGGCGACCACTCCACAGACCGCGGGAAGGGTGGCCACTCATGACCGCTCCCCAGCCAGTGAGGGATGCGTCCGTCGCTAGCGATACGCGGCGACACGGAGCTCCCAGCACTGGGCCCTGAGACAAGAACCAAGGTTGTCTCCACATGTCTAAGGCACGTAGGCACCGCCGCGTGACCTTGATCATGCGAAGTGGGTTCCCTCTCGGGAAGAACCCCTTGGTCTTGAGCCACTACTGTAGGGGTCTCATATACAGCAGGCCAATAGGTATCACGCTGGACGCAGCTGCCATCAGACCCAGCAGTCTCTGAAACTGCTTGATAGTGAGTGACTGGCCTTCTTTCACTCTCCTGACTGCCGTGAGGATCGACTCGATCCGAGCAGGCGACATACGTGCCTGCATCGTGGTCGAATCCCACACCACACCAAGATAAGTGGTCCTCTGTAATGGAGAAAGCACACTCTTCTTGGCGTTCAGTCTTAACCCCAACGCTTTCATATGAGCGAGAACAACATCTCGATGTTGAGCCGCCATCTGCTCTGAATGAGCGAGAATCAACCAATCGTTGATGTAATTGAGTATGCGGATGCCTTGTAGCCGCAACGGAGCTAACGCGGCATCCACACACTTCGTAAAAGTGCGGGGTGAGAGTGCTAGGCCGAAGGGAAGAACCCGATACTGGTAAGCTTCGCCCCCGAAAGCAAACCTCAGGAACTTCCTGTGAGTAGGAAGGATGGAGACATGGAAGTATGCGTCTTTTAGATCGATTGTAACAAACCAGTCCTGGGACCTGATCTGAGAGACAACCTGTTTGAGCGTGAGCAACTTGAACCTCAGTCTGCTGACTGAGCGGTTCAGCTGACGCAGATCTAAAATGGGACGCAACCCTCCATCCTTCTTTGGAACTATAAAGTACCGGCTGTAGAACCCGGACTCTCTCTTGTGAGGAGGGACCACCTCGATGGCTTCCTTTCTTAAGAGAGTAATTACTTCTCGTTCCATTACCAGAGCCTGCTCGGGACCCACCAGAGTGGGATTCACCCCGTTGAATCGAGGCGGAGGAGAACCGAACTGGATTCTGTAACCTCTCTCTACAGTGTGCAGGACCCACTGAGACACATTCGGCAGTAGTTTCCACGCTGCAAAATAGTCTACTAAGGGAACCAGTCTCTCGAGACTGGCCTCTGTTGTAATCAGAGTGGCTAGTTCGGTGTCCTGGAACGGCACACCGGCAGGAGACAACCGAACTAGCTGCTCTAGAGATCCCCGAAGGGGTGGCGAGCATCTCAGCTCCGCTACGTTTCCGGGCGGAGAGAACTGAGATATGTGCTCGCTGGAGATCGCTGCGCCCTGGAACACCGTACGTGGCAGGGTTAGCAGAACGATCTCCTGAGGGTACTGAGGAGAGACGGGCACCGTGTAATGCGGTGAACGCCGCTCTTCCCCAGCGGGAGCTACCCTCATAAGCCCTGGGCCATAAGCATCAGGGCCTCTTGGCCGAAGACCTCTTTGCCTGAAGGACGGTCCGTAGATCCGGCTTAGGCTTCGAGGCCCCCGACCGAGAGCCTTTCTTACCGCCCCGGCTCCGCCGCGGGGAAGCACGGGCGGCGACACTCTCTTTCTGCACCCCTCTATGCGAGGAGCCAGCACGCGGCAGGGGCTGCTCTCGCCCAGCAGCCCCCTGAGCTAGAGAGCGGCGAGGGAGAAACCGCTGGAACGCTGCCGCCTGCTTCCTGGCCTCCTGGTGCCTGTCGACGACGGAACCAACAGCGTCGCCGAACAGGCCAGAAGGTGAAAGCGGGGCGTCCAGGAGGAAGACCCTGTCACGGTCTTTAATATCTGACAGGGTCAACCAGAGATGCCTCTCCGCTGCCACCAGGGCTGCCATAGACCGCCCAATAGCACAGGCGGTCTCCTTGGTGGCGCGGAGAGACAAATCAGCGGTTTTGCGGAGCTCGCTGATATCGTCCGCATTAATTCCCTCACCCTCATCTAGGTCTTTGAGCAGGTCAGCCTGGTACGCCTGCAGCACTGCCATGGTGTGCAGACACGAACCAGCCTGACCTGCTGCCGCGTACCCCTTGCCCACCAGGGCTGACGATGTGCGCAGCGGCTTGGTGGGCAAGGTCGGAGCCTTCAGAGACGACGCAGCGTCAGGGGACAGATAGCTCGCGAGCGTCTGTTCCACCCGAGGCATCGCTCTGTAACCGCGCTCACTCGTCCCCGCCACGTTACCGTAGTAATCGGACGAGGGGACGAAGAGTCGGGCCGAGAATGGTTTTCCCCACGACCTCGACACCTCGGTGTGGAGGTCGGGAAAAAACGGCAGGCTCCGATGTGGAGGTGGAGTCTTAAACCGCAGAAAGCGTTCGTCCAACTTGCTTCTCTGCGGTTCAACACGACACTCGGCCGGCCAATCGATGTTTAATCTGGCCACAGCACGAGTGACCACCTCCACAAGCTCCTCATATTGGGGCGAAAGAGAGGGCGAAACATACTCGGCGCTCTCCACGTCAATCTCCTCGGAGGAAGACAGGAGAAGTGCCGAGCCCGCTGCCCGAGGAGAAGTAACCGCATGGCGGGCTTCCGATCTCGGGGAGCGGTCACCGGATCTAATGGGTGAGGATGGAGATAGAGACTCGCTCGTCTCCGATCCCTCCATCAGATCCCGCTGCGAACCCCACGAGCGCCGCCGCCGTTCCGCCTCAGCGGAAGCGGGGCCATCGCCGCGGGGAACGCTGATGAAAGAACCCTCCTCGGAAAAAAGGGCCTTTCGGGAGCGAAGCGTACGCAGCGGGAGACACTCGCAGTGCTGGCAGTCAGCTCCCTCGAGAGCCGACTCTGCGTGCCTCGCTCCCAAACAAACCACACACAAGCTGTGTGTATCACCTGCAGACAAATAGCGTTTGCAGGGAGGAACACACAGCTTGTATTGTGATCTGCTCTCGCCTTTCACATGCTTAGCCTTATACTGGCTCTTTGACATGATTAATTTCAAAGGACAGACAACACCAAATAAGACACACAGTTTAGACACAGAGCGCTAGCTGAATGACAGAAAGCTGATGCCGGTTTCACCGCACGTGCTTTTATACCAGCTGGTCATTACGTCACCTCGCCCGTGACGTCTCGCCCATCCTTTGGACAGATTACACTTGTATTCAGAGCCGGTCACGCTGAAGGCGTTCCCATAGCGTTTCGACGCAGCTCGAGTTCCTGAAGAGGAACCCACCAATTCACTATCTCAACAAATTAGAATACTTCATAAGACCAAAAAAAAAAAAAAAAACATTTTTAGTGAATTGTTGGCCTTCTGGAAAGTATGTTCATTTACTGTATATGTACTCAATACTTGGTAGGGGCTCCTTTTGCTTTAATTACTGCTTTAATTCAACGTGGCATGGAGGTGATCAGTTTGTGGCACTACTGAGGTGGTATGGAAGCCCAGGTTTCTTTGACAGTGGCCTTCAGCTTCAGCTCTTGTTTCTCATTTTCCTCTTGACAATACCCCATAGATTCTCTATGGGGTTCAGGTCTGGTGAGTTTGCTGGCCAGTCAAGCACACCAACACCATGGTCATTTAACCAACTTTTGGTGCTTTTGGGAGTGTGGGCATCCTGCTGGAAAATGAAATCAGCATCTGCATGAAGTGCTCCAAAATTTCTTGGTAAACTTTGGTTTTCAAAAAACACTATGGACCAACACCAGCAGATGACATTGCACCCCAAATCATCACAGACTGTGGAAACTTAACACTGGACTTCAAGCAACTTGGGCTATGAGCTTCTCCACCCTTCCTCCAGACTCTAGGACCTTGGTTTCCAAATGAAATACAAAACTTGCTCTCATCTGAAAAGAGGACTTTGGACCACTGGGCAACAGTCCAGTTCTTCTTCTCCTTAGCCCAGGTAAGACACCTCTGACGTTGTCTGTGGTTCAGGAGTGGCTTAACAAGAGGAATACGATAACTGTAGCCAAATTCCTTGACACGTCTGTGTGTGGTGGCTCTTGATGCCTTGACCCCAGCCTCAGTCCATTCCCTGTGAAGTTCACCCAAATTCTTGAATCGATTTTGCTTGACAATCCTCATAAGGCTGCGGTTCTCTCGGTTGGTTGTGCATCTTTTTCTTCCACACTTTTTCCTTCCACTCAACTTTCTGTTAACATGCTTGGATACAGCACTCTGTGAACAGCCAGCTTCTTTGGCAATGAATGTTTGTGGCTTACCCTCCTTGTGAAGGGTGTCAATGATTGTCTTCTGGACAACTGTCAGATCAGCAGTCTTCCCCATGATTGTGTAGCCTAGTGAACCAAACTGAGAGACCATTTTGAAGGCTCAGGAAACCTTTGCAGGTGTTTTGAGTTGATTAGCTGATTGGCATGTCACCATATTCTAATTTGTTGAGATATGTTGTTTTTGTTAAATGTGAGCCAAAATCATCACAATTGAAAGAACCAAAGACTTAAACTACTTCAGTCTGTGTGCATTGAATTTATTTAATACACGAGTTCCACAATTTGAGTTGAATTACTGAAATAAATGAACTTTTCCACGACATTCTAATTTATTGAGATGCACCTATAACCTCTTCTAAGCAGTGTTGGGAAAGCTCTGAGGCCTCCCAAACATAATTTATATATTCACTACCGGTTAAAATTTAGGATTATTTAAATGTTTTTGAAAGAAGTCTCTTATGTTCAGCAGAGCTGCATTTATTTGGTCAAAAACACAGTAAAAACAGTAATATTGTGATATATTAGTACAATTTATTGATTTTTTCAGCAAGTATTAATCTAGTCTTCAGTGTCACATGATCCTTCAGAAATCGTTCTAATATGCTGATTTTATATTGGAAATTTTATATACAATTTATATATATATATATATATATATATTGTGACGGGTCTCCTGTTGTTCCTGCTTCGGCCGGCCAGTGGGTGTGGTTGGGAGACTCATCAAGTGAACCATGTACACCTGTTCTCCCCACTATAAAGCTTAGGCTTTGTTGGCATGGTGTTGGGTTCTGCTCGCGGTTGTGTTAGTTTTGAGTTTGGGGTCTTTGTTTATTTTTGGACTTTGTTATTGCTTTAAACTTGGTTCTGTCGGATGTTTTGATTTATCATGTGTCTGACAGAAATTGGGTTTGATTCTGCTGA